>CM065681.1:95352852-95355352 GCA_017654935.2 Phymorhynchus buccinoides
GGGTGAGGGCCTGTTTCACTCTGTCATCCTGTCCATGCCCAGGGGTGAGGGCCTGTTTCACTCTGTCATCCTGTCCATCCCCAGGGGTGAGGACCTGTTTCACTCTGTCATCCTGTCCATACCCAGGGGTGAGGGCCTGTTTAACTCTGTCACCCTGTCCATCTCCAGGGGTGAGGGCCTGTTTCACTCTGTCATCCTGTCCATCCCCAGGGGTGAGGGCCTGTTTCACTCTGTCATCCTGTCCATCCGCAGGGGTGAGGGCCTGTTTCACTCTGTCATCCTGTCCATCCGCAGGGGTGAGGGCCTGTTTCACTCTGTCATCCTGTCCATCCCCAGGGGTGAGGGCCTGTTTCACTCTGTCATCCTGTCCATCCGCAGGGGTGAGGGCCTGTTTCACTCTGTCATCCTGTCCATCCCCAGGGGTGAGGACCTGTTTCACTCTGTCATCCTGTCCATCCCCAGGGGTGAGGGCCTGTTTCACTCTGTCATCCTGTCCATCCCCAGGGGTGAGGGCCTGTTTCACTCTGTCATCCTGTCCATCCCCAGGGGTGAGGGCCTGTTTCACTCTGTCATCCTGTCCATCCGCAGGGGTGAGGGCCTGTTTCACTCTGTCATCCTGTCCATCCCCAGGGGTGAGGGCCTGTTTCACTCTGTCATCCTGTCCATCCCCAGGGGTGAGGGCCTGTTTCACTCTGTCATCCTGTCCATCCCCAGGGGTGAGGGCCTGTTTCACTCTGTCATCCTGTCCATCCCCAGGGGTGAGGGCCTGTTTCACTCTGTCATCCTGTCCATCCCCAGGGGTGAGGGCCTGTTTCACTCTGTCATCCTGTCCATCCCCAGGGGTGAGGGCCTGTTTCACTCTGTCATCCTGTCCATCCCCAGGGGTGAGGGCCTGTTTCACTCTGTCATCCTGTCCATCCGCAGGGGTGAGGGCCTGTTTCACTCTGTCATCCTGTCCATCCCCAGGGGTGAGGGCCTGTTTCACTCTGTCATCCTGTCCATCCCCAGGGGTGAGGGCCTGTTTCACTCTGTCATCCTGTCCATGCCCAGGGGTGAGGGCCTGTTTCACTCTGTCATCCTGTCCATCCCCAGGGGTGAGGGCCTGTTTCACTCTGTCATCCTGTCCATCCCCAGGGGTGAGGGCCTGTTTCACTCTGTCATCCTGTCCATCCCCAGGGGTGAGGGCCTGTTTCACTCTGTCATCCTGTCCATCCCCAGGGGTGAGGGCCTGTTTCACTCTGTCATCCTGTCCATCCCCAGGGGTGAGGGCCTGTTTCACTCTGTCATCCTGTCCATGCCCAGGGGTGAGGGCCTGTTTCACTCTGTCATCCTGTCCATCCCCAGGGGTGAGGGCCTGTTTCACTCTGTCATCCTGTCCATCCCCAGGGGTGAGGGCCTGTTTCACTCTGTCATCCTGTCCATCCCCAGGGGTGAGGGCCTGTTTCACTCTGTCATCCTGTCCATGCCCAGGGGTGAGGGCCTGTTTCACTCTGTCATCCTGTCCATCCCCAGGGGTGAGGACCTGTTTCACTCTGTCATCCTGTCCATCCCCAGGGGTGAGGGCCTGTTTCACTCTGTCATCCTGTCCATCCCCAGGGGTGAGGGCCTGTTTCACTCTGTCATCCTGTCCATCCGCAGGGGTGAGGGCCTGTTTCACTCTGTCATCCTGTCCATCCCCAGGGGTGAGGGCCTGTTTCACTCTGTCATCCTGTCCATCCCCAGGGGTGAGGGCCTGTTTCACTCTGTCATCCTGTCCATCCCCAGGGGTGAGGGCCTGTTTCACTCTGTCATCCTGTCCATCCCCAGGGGTGAGGGCCTGTTTCACTCTGTCATCCTGTCCATCCCCAGGGGTGAGGGCCTGTTTCACTCTGTCATCCTGTCCATCCGCAGGGGTGAGGGCCTGTTTCACTCTGTCATCCTGTCCATCCCCAGGGGTGAGGGCCTGTTTCACTCTGTCATCCTGTCCATCCGCAGGGGTGAGGGCCTGTTTCACTCTGTCATCCTGTCCATCCCCAGGGGTGAGGGCCTGTTTCACTCTGTCATCCTGTCCATCCCCAGGGGTGAGGGCCTGTTTCACTCTGTCATCCTGTCCATCCCCAGGGGTGAGGGCCTGTTTCACTCTGTCATCCTGTCCATCCCCAGGGGTGAGGGCCTGTTTCACTCTGTCATCCTGTCCATCCCCAGGGGTGAGGGCCTGTTTCACTCTGTCATCCTGTCCATCCCCAGGGGTGAGGGCCTGTTTCACTCTGTCATCCTGTCCATCCCCAGGGGTGAGGGCCTGTTTCACTCTGTCATCCTGTCCATCCCCAGGGGTGAGGGCCTGTTTCACTCTGTCATCCTGTCCATCCCCAGGGGTGAGGGCCTGTTTCACTCTGTCATCCTGTCCATCCCCAGGGGTGAGGGCCTGTTTCACTCTGTCATCCTGTCCATCCCCAGGGGTGAGGGCCTGTTTCACTCTGTCATCCTGTCCATCCCCAGGGGTGAGGGCCTGTTTCACTCT
>CM065681.1:95362852-95370352 GCA_017654935.2 Phymorhynchus buccinoides
TTTTTGTTATTTTACATAAGATTTTTACCATTTCTTTTCAATTAAGTGCTGGTTTGCTTTTATTGTGGACTTTCAATCTGGTGCTAAGAGGACAACCTTTCTCCTGTAGAAAGTCTTCTGGCTCAGCTTGAACATTCACTGTGGACAACTTTGCAGGCCGACATACAGACTGAAGAGTCTTTCACGAGACGAGACAGCTGTCTTTACATAGGCATTGTCTATCTCCCCCATTGGGAGAAAAAGTAAATCAGCACATTATTTTATTTTCAGAACACAACAAGTGTGTAGTTAAAGTTAAAGTAATTGAGCTTGTTTCTTAGGTTAACAAACGCCTAACAACAACAAAAATTAAAAGCAAGAAATTCAACAACAAAACCAAATAATCGCTCACGCACATGCAAATAGGCATATACATACACACCCCACCCACACATACACGCACGTACGCACATACACTCACACACACACACACACTCACACACACACACACACACACACGCACACCGTTACGATCACCACCACTCACCCCACCCAAAAACACAATACAAAATACAATCAGTTGAATAAAGCATCAACACTCTCTCTCTCTCTCTCTCTCTCTCTCTCTCTCTCTCTCTCTCTCGCAACAAAGCTGACGTAGACATTGCAGTCAACAAACAGTGAAACTAATATGGGGGGGGGGGGGGGGAAGGGGGGAGGGGAGGGTGTGTGTGAGAATAGAGTCCAGAAGTAATGTGGCCTAAAGGTTGTGATGTAGCTTGAATAGGTGGGTCTTGAGAGCTGATTTGAAACATTGCAAGGACTGGATATGGCGAATTTCGCGTGGTAAGGAGTTCCAAACTGATGGGGCCGAAAAGGAAAAGGAGCGCTCACCAAACATTTTTGTTCGTGTACTAGGAACACAGAGAATTTTGGAATCTGAAGATGACCGCAGTTGCCTTGATGGAGTATAGACAGAAAGCATGCCAGAGATGTAGCTAGGGGCATTTCCAGAGAAGTAAGAATGATATAGAGTGGAAATTTTGTGGTCAATACGTGCTTTGATAGAAAGCCAATGGAGGGATATCAGGAGTGGTTGAACATGATGATACTTAGAGACCTTGAGGACAAGTCTGGCAGCAGAGTTCTGGACTTTTTGAAGCTTGTCAGTGAGGTGCTGGGGGCAGCCATACAAAAGTGAATTACAATAATCTAATTTAGAGAGAACAAAAGCGCAGACTAGTATCTTAGTAGTATCTATAGATACTGATACAGCAGGACTCACCGCGCTTTACACGAAAATGTAAAAAGAAAAAAGTAAGCTTACCTCACGCACACAAAATATATTCAAAATACATGTACTTAAAATTATTTAGAGAAAATCACTTTACATTAAAAAAGCCAAAAAACATTATCGCATTCCCACAACTATCATTTAAAATATCTACATAAAACACGAATTTGTTTTTTTAAATTAAATCTTTACAGTGTGTGAAGGTGGATGGACAGACAGAAATTAACTCTGGAGATATGTTCTGAAAAGATGCGTCTTCAGGCCAGTTTTGAAAGATGACAGATGGAGAGAGAAAGGGAGATTGTTCCAGATGTGTGGTGCTTGGAAACGAAAAGATCTGTTTCCAACTGTTTTGTATTTGATGACAGGTTTGCAGAGAAGTTTTAGGTTGCTTGATCTGAGGTTGCGTTCTGGTATGTAGGCAGAGAGGAGAGAAGAGAGGTAGTCAGGAAGAGTGTCTTCAAAATAACGATAGGCAAGAGTAGCCACTTTGTATTCGACTCTCGCATCAACAGGGAGCCAGTGCAGCTGTCTCAGCAGTGGTGTCACCGAGTCAGTCTTACGCTTTCTGAGCACAACCCTGGTAGCACTGTTCTGGACTCTCTGGAGACGCTTCACAGAAGAAAGAGGGAGACCTGCAAGAACTGCATTGCAGTAATCCAGCCTGGACTGTATGAAAGAAACAGCAAGTTGAGTAGCAGCTTCAAGCTGAGAGATATGAACGAATAGAACTTAGTCTTTTAAGATGGTAGAAAGTTGACCGACAGACAGAAGAAATATGCTGATCAAAAGGGAGTGTTTCATCCAGGCAGACACCCAGATACTTGACTGATTTCTGAAAAGGTACAGAAAAAATTGACAAGGTCAAAGGATCATGTTGTATTGCCGACAGACGAGTGCGATTCCCAACAACTAAAAGCTCAGTCTTGTTCTCATTTAACCTGATGTTTTTGCTAGTCACTCTGTTATTGACCATTCCTTTGTTGATGATACCCAGCTTCAAAAATCGGCGGAACCTACCCAACTTGACAGCGCTATTCAGTCTATGGAATCCTGCCTTCATGATGTCAAATCCTGGATGACATGCAACAAATTAAAACTTAATGATGACAAAACGGAAGCTCTGATTGTTTCCTCTCAGCGTATGTCTGCAACTATATCTCTTCCAGAAACTCTTACAGTTGGCAATGCTTGTGTTCAGTTTTCTAAGTCAGCAAAGAATCTCAGAGTTACCCTCGATTCAAATCTTACAATGCATAAACAGGTTATTAATCTCATACGTTCCATCAATTATGAGCTCAGACGAATCAGTGCTGTTCGACACTTTCTGTCTGTTGCAGCCACGAAAACTCTTATTTCTGCCTTTATTCTTTCCCGCATTGACTATTGCAACTCTCTTCTCTGTGGCTGTCCTAAGTATCTCCTGCAACGTGTTCAAAAACTGCAAAACAGTGCAGCACGCCTCACTCTCAAGATTCCACGTTCTGATCATATAACACCTCATCTTCGTAACTTGCACTGGCTTCCAGTAGAGGCTAGAATCAAGTATAAAATAGCTTGCCTTTGTTTCGGTGCTGTTCACTCCTCTGGTCCCGTCTATCTCTCCGAACTAGTAACTGTCTACACACCTGCTCGCTCCCTACGTTCTTCCTCTGACTGCTGCACACTCAAGGTTCCTCGGGTCCACACGAAATCGTTTGGTGAACGATCTTTCTACTATTTAGCACCTCACTTATGGAATTCCCTCCCACAACATGTCCGCTCATCTGACTCTATTTCCGCCTTTCGCTCTGCCCTTAAAACTCACTTGTTTCGGACATATTATGATTGATTAGTGTTTGTGTGTGAGGTGGTGTGTGGGGGTGTGTGGGGGGGGGGTCCGTTTTATTGCAGAAATCTTGTAAAAAATGTATTTACAATTATTTTATTATTCGTATTTTGTATGTAGAATGTCTACGTCTTGTAAACTTTAAATGCTTGTAAATGAGGTAGAAGGGTATTTTTGTTTTTGCAAAATTTGTCTATTATAATTAGTCATGTAATTGGTATGTCGATGGCAGTATGATTTTATTTCAAGTTGCAGTATTGTATTCAAACTTGATTGAGAATGTGAATGTGGTCTATATGTTTCTTCTTAGAATGTTCATGTTGTAACTATTTTACTCTTGTATAATTAATTGTGTGCGAGTGTGCGTGTGTGTGTGTGCGCATGCATGTATGTGTGTGTATGTGTGCGCGCGCGCGCGCGCGCGCGCGCGCGCGTTGTGTGTGTGTGTGTGGTGTGTGTGTGTGTGTGTGTGTGTGTGTGTGTGTGTGTGTGTGTGAGTGTGAGTAAGGAAGTAAGAGAACGTTGTGTGTAAGCATCGTGCTTATTTTACTTTCTAATGATTAATTATTTGTTTGCCTTTAATGTTCTTGTTATCAATGTAAAGCGCACTGAGCTCATGTGAGAAAGAGCGCTATATAAATTCCCATTATTATTATTATTATTATTATGTTTATCCATCCACGATTTGATGTCAGACACAAGATGTTCTGTTTGACGGGAAAGCACAGGACAATCTGAAACAGGAGCAGGCTTTAGTGTCATCAGCGAATTTGTGATAGTCAAAGTGATTTCTTTGTATGTCATCAGAAACTGGCTGGGTATACAGAGTGAAGAGAATGAGACCTAACACTGACCCTGTGGAACACCACAACATAGCTGTGAGGGCTTGGATAGCAGACCATTGACAACAACGCATTGTGAAGGTCCAGACAGATAGGACCTGAACCAGTTTAAAGCAGTAGATCAAGGAGAATGGTATGTTCAATGGTGTCAAAGGCAGACGATAAAGATCCAGAAAGGCGACAACAGACACAAGGTTCTGATCCATGCTTGAAAGGAGGGAATCTGTGACAGCCAACATGGCTGTTTCAGTGCTATGACACACGCGATAAGTAGATTGCCTTGACTCAAGAAGGCCATTATCCTGAAGATGTTACAGAAGCTGTGACAGAGC
Source organism: Phymorhynchus buccinoides (assembly GCA_017654935.2). Lineage (NCBI taxonomy): Eukaryota > Metazoa > Mollusca > Gastropoda > Neogastropoda > Raphitomidae > Phymorhynchus > Phymorhynchus buccinoides. Next base: position 95,367,128 of record CM065681.1, read on the forward strand.
AACCTTTTCAAGCAATTTAGAAAGAAAAGGAAGGTTGGAAACTGGTCTGTAGTTTTGCAGTAGATTGGAGTCAAGAGTAGGTTTCTTCAAGAGAGGAATGACAATAGCATGTTTCAAAGAACTATCAACTGTGCCAGTAAGAAGGCTGTGGTTAATGCTTGAGGTGATGAGTGGGAACAAAACATCCTGACATTGTTTTACTAGCTCTGTTGGCATGGGATCAAGGGAACAAGTCTTGTTTGGGGACTGTTTCAAGAATGTCCTTATTTCATCTTCAGACACAGGTCTGAAATGGGTCGAGCATGACCCGTGAAAGGGGGTGTGGAAGTTATCAGTCGGAAAATGATCAAAACTCTGCCTAAGCTTCCTGATTGTATCAGAGAAAAAGGAACAGAAGCATCAGGAATGTCTGGTAGGGCTATGTCCACTGGAAGCACAAGAGTTGTTGATTTCCCCATGAGTTTATCGGACATGGCAAAAAGTTGTTTGCTGGAAGAACTGTTTTTGATTTCATCACAATAGTATTCATGCTTGGCTGCACCCTGTTCGTCCTTGAGAACGTCTCTATCATGCACAAAGATCATTCGATCCACCGTTAGTTTGGTGGAGCGCCACTGACGTTCCACTTTACGAAGTTTGCACTTCTCACTCTGGAGTTCGTCCGTCTTCCACGGGGCAGAGGGACGATCAGGGATGCGGCGGGTGATGAGCGGAGCATGTCGATCCAGGACCTGATTCCACCCGGTGCTGTAGGCAGCAACATCAACTGACCCGGAAACAGTCGCCTCCGAACCAAATGGTGCAACGTCACAACGGAGCTTTTCAATGTGGATTTTCTTCCAATTTTGTTGAGGAAACAACTCGTTTTGGTTTTCGGGGTGGTGGAATGGCAGATGACAGACGAGAGCAAAATGGTCACCCAGAGCAAGGTCCATCACACCAGACTTCAGGAGTGGACGATCTTGACCGACTACCAGCTAGTCCAGTGTGTGGCCATGACGATGAGTGGGCTCCTGCATCGCCTGGTGTAGTCCAGTGTGTGGCCATGACGATGAGTGGGGTCCTGCATCACCTGGTGTAGTCCAGTATGTGGCCATGACGATGAGTGGGCTCCTGCATCACCTGGTGTAGTCCAGTGTGTGGCCATGACGATGAGTGGGCTCCTGCATCACCTGGTGTAGTCCAGTGTGTGGCCATGACGATGAGTGGGGTCCTGCATCACCTGGTGTAGTCCAGTGTGTGGCCATGACGATGAGTGGGCTCCTGCATCGCCTGGTGTAGTCCAGTGTGTGGCCATGACGATGAGTGGGCTCCTGCATCGCCTGGTGTAGTCCAGTGTGTGGCCATGACGATGAGTGCGCTCCTGCATCGCCTGGTGTAGTCCAGTGTGTGGCCATGACGATGAGTGGGCTCCTGCATCACCTGGTGTAGTCCAGTGTGTGGCCATAACGATGAGTGGGCTCCTGCATCACCTGGTGTAGTCCAGTGTGTGGCCATGGCGATGAGTGGGCTCCTGCATCGCCTGGTGTAGTCCAGTGTGTGGCCATGACGATGAGTGGGCTCCTGCATCACCTGGTGTAGTCCATTGTCTTGGAAGAGAGTTTGCAAGCGATTGACACTGGGGCATGCAGGATTGTCATAATGAAAGTTAAAATCACCCGCAATTAAAATGTCACTATGAGAGACTGAGTGATTGCAGATGAGATCGGAGAACTCCTCAATGAACTGTGAGGGGTGGCCTTATTCCGACGGCTTGGGGTTGGTCGGTGGACACACAACACATGAAGGTTTGCACCGCAGTGACAGATTTGCAGAGACACACATTCAAACGTTGTCAGGGAATCAAGCTTCTTCACTGTGGAGACTTCGGTAAGCAATTCCTTCATCACAACTGCAATGCCCCCTCCACCTCTCCCAACTCGTGAGAAAGACTTCAGGGTGTACCCTTCTGGTGTCATGTCTGTCATGAGAGCTTCATCCCCCTGGTCACTAAACCACGATTCAGTGAAAACCATGACATCCACATCGTTGTCTGTCATAACATCACTCAGCTCCACAGTCTTGTATCGACAGGACTGTGCATTGAAACACCAAACGCGAAGCACAGTAGACTTGTGCTGGGAGTTTTTCACAAGTAAGGGGGACCGAAATGAGATTTGCTGGGTTTATTCCAGTGCGTTTAGACTGAGGTTGGGAGGGTAGGGTCGGAAATCGTGGAGAAACAACAACATTGATTGGGCGATGTCTTCTTCGACCAGCCTTCCTCCCACGGTGTGGTTTCCCATTGACAATGCCAAGGGCCCGACATTGTTGAAGTAATTCAGGCCAAAGGCCCACACAACAATTTGCACTGTCCCTTAACATCAAGAGTTGACGGGAAATGTAAGTAAGACACTTTGCTTCTTGTTGCTCACTGACACAAACAGCCATGGCCCAGTTCTCAGTGGTTGAACCACACGCACTGTCAGTTGACACAAACAGCCATGGCCCAGTTCTCAGTGGTTGAACCACACACACTGTCAGTTGACACAAACAGCCATGGCCCAGTTCTCAGTGGTTGAACCACACGCACTGTCAGTTGACACAAACAGCCATGGCCCAGTTCTCAGTGGTTGAACCACACACACTGTCAGTTGACACAAAGTCAACACTGTTCACACTGTGCACTGTAGGCCCACTGTACAATGAAGTGGAACAGATAATAAACACACTCAAATAAAATATCATAACCATGACCGATTTTAATCAAATATATCCGCTTGAAGCTTGTACTGAGACTTAAAATGAAACGCAATGAAACACAAGGAATGAAACACAATAGACTAATTAACAATACAACAGATGAACATTAATGAGAGAGCAATTTACTGCTGCTTGCTAGGCGCATGAACACTACTCAGTATGCCTAATATACAAGAGTAATCCAACTATAGTCCTTTATTGTTCTTGTTTTTATTGGTTTGTCTTTCAAACTGATTATTTTAAAATAAACTGAAATTTAAAACATTTAAATGTTAGAATGTACCGCTCGCCGTTTGTTTTGCGTCACTTTGTTTGACAAACGCTGTCGTAGGGCCTATATTCCATTGACTTCATTCAAATATAAATGTATCCATCTCATTGTCTGGTCATCTGACAATAAAACATAATCAATGACAATAGAGTATTGGAGCTTAATTGTCCGAAACGCGTGTGACCTCCACGCACCTCAATGACAGCCCGACA
>CM065681.1:95380352-95387852 GCA_017654935.2 Phymorhynchus buccinoides
TTTTTGTTTAGTTTTTTTTTTGTTTTTCTGTCTGTCCCAAGGATATCTCCCGAACTGCTTGACCGAATCGCGTCAAATTGTGTGTGAAGGTGTGCCTCCTTAATAGGAAGAGATCGGCGCAAACCATTTTGCCGTCGTGACCTTGACCTTGACGTACGACCTTGAAAACCGAAAATCTATTTTTAGCCATATCTCGGGCACCGATCGACATAGGATGTTGAAACTTGGTTTGAAGGTGGTTTGGCTTATGCCCGTTCTGATGATGGCATACCGATCAAGGTCAAGGTCAAGTTCAAAAAGATCGCTGGAGGCTGAAAATCGGAGGGTCATTCTTTTCTCCTTCTGTCTGTCCCAAGGATATCTTTCGAACGGGTTGACCGAATCACGTCAATTTTTGTGTGCGGGTGTGTCACCATGAGAGGAAGGCATCCGCGCAAACCATTTTGCCGTCGTGACCTTGACCTTGATGTACGACCTTGAAAACCGAAAATCTTTCAGGGGCCATAACTCCCACACCGTTAGTGTTAGAGTCTTCAAATTTGGCATGCAGGTACTTTGGCGTATGCCCGTTCTGATGGTGGCATACTGATCAAGGTCAAGGTCACGGTCCGGGAGATCGTAGGCCTTGAAAGTGGTAGGGGTCTACAAATTGGGTTTTCAGCCATATTTTCCACATTTGTACTTAACAGAAGCGCTTCATATTGTGTCTGGCACTGTATACCCTAGAGTAGAAAACATCCGAGCATACATTATCGCCATGCTGACCTTGACCTTGACGTGTGACCTTGAAAACCGAAATTTCCTTCTTTGCGCTATATATTATTGTCCTAGCTGTATCTCGTGAACTACAAGACATAAGCTCTTCAAATGTTGTGTCAGGATGTGGATGAATGAAAATGTGTTTAACGTCCTCCAGAGAGGGGGAGAGAGAGAGAGAGAGACAGACAGACAGACAAACAGACAGACAAAGACACACACAAAGAAAGACAGACAGACAGAGAGACATAGACAGAGAGCAAAGAGGACAACTGCTGTTCCAGTTGGATGAATAAAAATTTGTTTAACGTCCTCCGCCCCGGAGCAGGCACAGAGGCAGACAGAGAGAGAGAGAGAGAGAGAGAGAGAGAGAGAGAGAGAGAGAGAGAGAGAGACAGAGACAGAGACAGAGACAGAGACAGAGACAGAGACAGATAGACAGACAGAGAGAGAGAGAGACAGAGAGAGAGAGACAGACAGAGAGAGAGACACATAGGCATACAGATACATGAGACACATAGAGAGAGATAGACAAAGACAGAGAGAGAGGAAAGACAGAGAGAGAGAGAGAGAGAGAGAGAGAGAGAGAGAGAGAGAGAGAGACAGACAGACAGACAGACAGACAGAGACAGACAGAGACAGACAGACAGTGAGACATAGGCCCTACAGACAAAGGCAGAGAGAGAGAGGGGGGGGGGGGGGGCAGAGACAGAAAGCAGAGAGAGAGAGACACAGACAGACAAACATACACAGAGAGCCCACCCACAGGGAGGCGATAGAAGATCAAAGCAACCGTAAGACACTCCGCCATTACGGCACAGGGAACGGGAAACGGTGAGTGGCAGACATGTCCGTCACCAGCAATGCCACGCACTTGCGACACGCCGTAGTATAATTGTCCGTCACCGTAGGTGATGGGACTTTGCAGTGGTCTGGTTTGTATTTTTGTTTTTGTCCGTCACCATAGGTGATCGGACTTTGTGGTCGTCTGGTTTGTATTTGTCCGTCAAAATAGGTGATCGGACTTTGCATGGGCTGGTTCGTTTTTTTGTTTGTTTGTTTTTCTGTCTGTCCCAAGGATATCTCCCAAACCGCTTGACCGAATCGCGTCAAATTTTGTCTGCTGGTGTGTCACCATGAGAGGAAGGCATCCGCGCAAAATGTTTCGCCGTCGTGACCTTGACCTTGGCTTACGACCTTGAAAACCGAAAATCTTTAAGGGGCCATAACTCCCACACCATTGGTGTTAGAGTCTTCAAATTTGGCATGTAGGTACTTTGGGCTTATGCCCGTTCTGATGGTGGCATACCGATCAAGGTCAACGTCACGGTCCGGGAGATCGGTAGGCCTTGAATGTGGTAGGGGTCTACAAACTGGGTTTTAAGCTTTATTTTCCACATTTGTGCTTGACAGAAGCGCTTCAGATTGTATACTGTATACCCTAGAGTAGAAAACATCCCAGCATAAATTATCGCCATGCTGACCTTGGCCTTGAAGTTTGACCTTGAAAACCGAAATTTCCTTCTTTGCGCTGTGTATTTCTTCTTCAAGCTGTATCTCGTGAACTAGAAGACAGAATCCCTTGCAATTTTGTGTCAGGATGTGACACTCTACGGGGTGTCGCAAGTGCGTGGCATTGCTGGTGACGGACATGTCTGCCGCTCGGCGACGCCCTTGTGTTAAGTTTGCTAAGGAAGTTCAATGTGTGTGCTTTTCTTTGTGAATCTTTCCATCTGCAAGTAACCATAACCAAACCATGTTGTGAAAACTTTGGCTGCAAAATTGGGTGGGTCTGAATTAAGCTTAAAGATTATCGTTTCATTATTTTCCTCTCCAAAGAATCTGTGTGAAACTCTGCAAAGATGGTTACTTTTTATTTTGCTGTTTCTATCTCCATGTTTGAAAGTTATAGTTTATAACCATAGTCCTTCTTCTTCTTCTTCTTCGATCGCTCAGACAGTTTCCTGTCCATTATGAGCGCAGATGCGTAATGCTGCCATTATGCGCCTTACTAAGAAATAGTTAGGCCCAGCAAGTCCGACTTCGGTTGGAGGAAATCTTTTTTAAAGTGTTTCGTGAAAAAAGGCAGGAGAATGGACCGGTTAGGTAGAAAAATAGTAGGTGACAGTAAGCAAAGGGAAAAGGCAGACTTAAAGAGAGTAACAGATGAGAGGACGCTACAATCACAGAACTTCCAGAAGGTGGGGGAACTATTTATGCAAAAGACCCCCTGGTATGCCCTCAGGGGGAATAACCATCATCCATAAGTAGTAAAACCTCTGTCCCACAAATATATCAATTGGCTGGCTCTGTTTCTGACACTGTTGCCTTGCATACAAGAGCACCCTGGATCCATTCAGGATATCAGCAGGGTTCCTCTGCTCACAATGTACTAAGCCTTGTGCTATAACCATCAACCAAACAGGTGTAAAACATCTGAGCCGCCAAACATGGCTGGTTCTGCGTTTAACGCTCTTACGTTGTGATGAAGAGAATATTAGTCCCATAGTGGACAGAAACAGCAGGCCTTCTGGTCAGCTCCATGTCTTTATATTAGCGAGAGACAATGAAACCAGGACCGCAACTGATGTACGTTGTTCGCGCACGTTATAGAACCCATCGGCAACAAAGGCAGTGTTATTCCCCAATAGCTTCAGAAGTAAACTACATTTTGTTTTTACTTTGAGTGAAAGTGTTTCTTCTTACCATGCATCGAAATTGGCTACAATCCCTTCTTGTGCATATACAGTGCAGCTTCCATTAAGACCTTCCCTATTAAGACTCCCTCCCACTTAAGACCTACTTCTCTGAAACATTGCCATTCTTTGTAAGTATTAAAATTACCTCCCTTATACAACTCCCTCCCACTTAAGACCGTATTATTGGACTATTTGTCAAGGTGTCTATAGGGAGGTTCCACTGTAGTAAGTTGCCGGGTGAAATCCAAAACGTGCTATCACCAGAGGAACACGGAAGGCTGGCGGGACCTGGCTTTCACCCACATGGTCTGATGTTACAGAGAGCAACGTGTGGGGGGGGTGGGGGTCATGGTCGCAGTGCAGCGTCACCTGTGGTCAGGGGGCAAGGGTCAGGGGTCGCAGCTGTCACGTGGGCAGCCAGGTGTCGGGCAGTGCCAGCGGGGAGTGTGACGAAGAAGAGGAGGAGGAGGAAGACTGCGTCATGGCCGATTGCACAGGTAGTTCAATAGCTTGTAGGTGTCGTTTAGTTCCAGGGTTTGTTTCGTGGGTTTGCGTTCTTATTCTTCGTGTAATGTGCTTTTGCGTGTGTGTGTTGGTTTAACCTTTTCTTCTAGTGCTAGTTCTGGTTGTTTTCATCGACATCCTCCTCCTCCTCCTCCTCCTCCTCCTTCTTCCTTCTTCTTCTTCTTCTTCTTCCTCCTCTTCATTTTTCTTCTCTTTCTTCTTCATTCTTCTTCTTTTTCTTCTTCTTCTTCTTTTCCCTCTTCTTCTTCTTCATTCTTCTCCTTTTTCTTCTTCTTTTTCCTCTTCTTCTTCTTCATTCTTCTTCTTTTTCTTCTTCATCATTCTTCTTTTTCTTCTTCTTCTTCTTCTTCTTCTTCTTCTTCTTCTTCTTCTTCTTCTCTTCTTCCTCTTTATTCTTCTTCGTCTTCTTTTTGATCATTTTCTTCTTCTTTCTTCTTCTTCTTCTTCTTCTTTTTCTGCTTCTTCCTCTTCATTCTTCTTTTTCTTCTTCTTCGTTTTCATCTTCTTCTCCTTCCTCCTCCTCCTCTTCTTTCTCATGTTCTTGTTCTTGTGCTGTTGTCCTTTTTGGTGATTCTGTTGTTGTTGTTCTTTTTAAGATATTCTACTTATTTCTTCATCTCCTCCTTCTCCTCTGCCTCCCCCTGCTTTCATCCTTCTCTGTTTTCATCTCCTCCTTCTCCTCTTCCTCCCCCTGCTTTCATCCTTCTCTGTCTTCATCTCCTCCTTCTCCTCTGCCTCCCCCTGCTTTCATCCTTCTCTGTTTTCATCTCCTCCTTCTCCTCTTCCTCCCCCTGCTTTTATCCTTCTCTGTTTTCATCTCCTCCTTCTCCTCTGCCTCCCCCTGCTTTCATCCTTCTCTGTCTTCATCTCCTCCTTCTCCTCTTCCTCCCCCTGCTTTCATCCTTCTCTGTCTTCATCTCCTCCTTCTCCTCTTCCTCCCCCTGCTTTCATCCTTCTCTGTCTTCATCTCCTCCTTCTCCTCTTCCTCCCCCTGCTTTCATCCTTCTCTGTTTTCATCTCCTCCTTCTCCTCTGCCTCCCCCTGCTTTTATCCTTCTCTGTCTTCATCTCCTCCTTCTCCTCTGCCTCCCCCTGCTTTCATCCTTCTCTGTTTTCATCTCCTCCTTCTCCTCTGCCTCCCCCTGCTTTCATCCTTCTCTGTTTTCATCTCCTCCTTCTCCTCTTCCTCCCCCTGCTTTCATCCTTCTCTGTTTTCATCTCCTCCTTCTCCTCTTCCTCCCCCTGCTTTTATCCTTCTCTGTTTTCATCTCCTCCTTCTCCTCTGCCTCCCCCTGCTTTCATCCTTCTCTGTCTTCATCTCCTCCTTCTCCTCTTCCTCCCCCTGCTTTCATCCTTCTCTGTCTTCATCTCCTCCTTCTCCTCTTCCTCCCCCTGCTTTCATCCTTCTCTGTTTTCATCTCCTCCTTCTCCTCTGCCTCCCCCTGCTTTCATCCTTCTCTGACTTCATCTCCTCCTTCTCCTCTGCCTCCCCCTGCTTTCATCCTTCTCTGTCTTCATCTCCTCCTTCTCCTCTTCCTCCCCCTGCTTTCATCCTTCTCTGTCTTCATCTCCTCCTTCTCCTCTTCCTCCCCCTGCTTTCATCCTTCTCTGTCTTCATCTCCTCCTTCTCCTCTTCCTCCCCCTGCTTTCATCCTTCTCTGTCTTCATCTCCTCCTTCTCCTCTTCCTCCCCCTGCTTTCATCCTTCTCTGTTTTCATCTCCTCCTTCTCCTCTGCCTCCCCCTGCTTTTATCCTTCTCTGTCTTCATCTCCTCCTTCTCCTCTGCCTCCCCCTGCTTTCATCCTTCTCTGTTTTCATCTCCTCCTTCTCCTCTTCCTCCCCCTGCTTTCATCCTTCTCTGTTTTCATCTCCTCCTTCTCCTCTTCCTCCCCCCTGCTTTCATCCTTCTCTGTCTTCATCTCCTCCTTCTCCTCTTCCTCCCCCTGCTTTCATCCTTCTCTGTCTTCATCTCCTCCTTCTCCTCTGCCTCCCCCTGCTTTCATCCTTCTCTGTTTTCATCTCCTCCTTCTCCTCTTCCTCCCCCTGCTTTTATCCTTCTCTGTTTTTCATCTCCTCCTTCTCCTCTGCCTCCCCCTGCTTTCATCCTTCTCTGTTTTCATCTCCTCCTTCTCCTCTTCCTCCCCCTGCTTTCATCCTTCTCTGTTTTCATCTCCTCCTTCTCCTCTGCCTCCCCCTGCTTTCATCCTTCTCTGTTTTCATCTCCTCCTTCTCCTCTTCCTCCCCCTGCTTTCATCCTTCTCTGTTTTCATCTCCTCCTTCTCCTCTTCCTCCCCCTGCTTTCATCCTTCTCTGTTTTCATCTCCTCCTTCTCCTCTGCCTCCCCCTGCTTTCATCCTTCTCTGTCTTCATCTCCTCCTTCTCCTCTTCCTCCCCCTGCTTTCATCCTTCTCTGTCTTCATCTCCTCCTTCTCCTCTTCCTCCCCCTGCTTTCATCCTTCTCTGTTTTCATCTCCTCCTTCTCCTCTTCCTCCCCCTGCTTTCATCCTTCTCTGTCTTCATCTCCTCCTTCTCCTCTTCCTCCCCCTGCTTTCATCCTTCTCTGTCTTCATCTCCTCCTTCTCCTCTTCCTCCCCCTGCTTTCATCCTTCTCTGTTTTCATCTCCTCCTTCTCCTCTTCCTCCCCCTGCTTTCATCCTTCTCTGTTTTCATCTCCTCCTTCTCCTCTTCCTCCCCCTGCTTTCATCCTTCTCTGTTTTCATCTCCTCCTTCTCCTCTTCCTCCCCCTGCTTTCATCCTTCTCTGTTTTCATCTCCTCCTTCTCCTCTTCCTCCCCCTGCTTTCATCCTTCTCTGTTTTCATCTCCTCCTTCTCCTCTGCCTCCCCCTGCTTTCATCCTTCTCTGTTTTCATCTCCTCCTTCTCCTCTTCCTCCCCCTGCTTTCATCCTTCTCTGTTTTCATCTCCTCCTTCTCCTCTGCCTCCCCCTGCTTTCATCCTTCTCTGTCTTCATCTCCTCCTTCTCCTCTGCCTCCCCCTGCTTTCATCCTTCTCTGTCTTCATCTCCTCCTTCTCCTCTTCCTCCCCCTGCTTTCATCCTTCTCTGTTTTCATCTCCTCCTTCTCCTCTTCCTCCCCCTGCTTTCATCCTTCTCTGTTTTCATCTCCTCCTTCTCCTCTTCCTCCCCCTGCTTTCATCCTTCTCTGTTTTCATCTCCTCCTTCTCCTCTTCCTCCCCCTGCTTTCATCCTTCTCTGTTTTCATCTCCTCCTTCTCCTCTTCCTCCCCCTGCTTTCATCCTTCTCTGTTTTCATCTCCTCCTTCTCCTCTGCCTCCCCCTGCTTTCATCCTTCTCTGTATTTCATCTCCTCCTTCTCCTCTGCCTCCCCCTGCTTTCATCCTTCTCTGTTTTCATCTCCTCCTTCTCCTCTTCCTCCCCCTGCTTTCATCCTTCTCTGTTTTCATCTCCTCCTTCTCCTCTGCCTCCCCCTGCTTTCATCCTTCTCTGTCTTCATCTCCTCCTTCTCCTCTTCCTCCCCCTGCTTTTCATCCTTCTCTGTCTTCA
>CM065681.1:95392852-95414873 GCA_017654935.2 Phymorhynchus buccinoides
GGGGGGGGGGGGGGGGTAAAGAAACTGTGAAAGTGGTCGAGGAAAAATGGACTAGAGGGGCATGGGAAAGGACAAACAATCTTCAAAGTCCTTCGATGTGTGTGTCTCTCTGTGTGTGTGTGTGTGTGTGTGTGTGTGTGTGTGTGTGTGTGTGTGTGTGTGTGTGTGTGTGTGTGTGTGTGTGTGTGTGTGTGTGTGTGTGTCTGTGTGTGTGTGTGTGTGTGTGTGTGTGTGTGTGTGTGTGTGTGTGTGTGTGTGTGTGTCTGTGTGTGTGTGTATGTGTGTGTGTATGTGTGTGTGTCTGTGTGTGTGTGTGTGTGTGTGTCTGTGTGTGTGTGTGTGTGTGTGTGTGTGTGTGTGTGTGTGTGTGTGTGTGTGTGTGTGTGTGTGTGTGTGTGTGTGTGTGTGTGTGTGTGTGTGTGTGTGTGTGTGTGTGTGTGTGTGTGTGTGTGTGTGTCTGTGTGTGTGTGTGTGTGTGTGTGTGTGTGTGTGTGTGTGTGTGTGTGTGTGTGTGTGTGTCTGTGTGTGTGTGTGTGTGTGTGTGTGTGTGTGTGTATGTGTGTGTGTCTGTGTGTCTGTGTGTGTGTGTGTGTGTGTGTCTGTCTGTCTGTGTGTGTGTGTGTGTGTGTGTGTGTGTGTGTGTCTGTGTGTGTGTGTGTGTGTGTGTGTGTGTGTGTGTGTGTGTGTGTGTGTGTGTGTGTGTGTGAGTCTTTTTTTGTCTAGGAACTCTTTATGTAATAATATTTTATATTTTATATGCTTTATAAGCTAAATTCCAAGATTCCTGGTTACAGTCTCTTCAGTCGAGTAACAAATGTTATTATTATTATAGACATTATAAAGCAACATTTCGAAAAGAAACATATATTATAACGTATCCTGACAATAAGTTTAATATAAAAAAAATTAGACGTAGTTGTCATAAATGACCAATTGAAACAGGACGACGACTTGGACTTGACCGACAGGACCGCTTGTGTGACACATGTGTTATGGGTGTTATTGGTGATGAATATCACCTTGTAACTGAAGGTCCATGTTTTCAAGAACTTCGATGCATTTTGCCAAGGTATTATATAACTAAGAAATCAGTTTTTCATTTTTGTCAATTTGTGTCCAAGACAAAATACCAATTGAAAATAGCAAACTTTATAAGATGAGGAAAGGTTGTTTGACACTAGACTACAGCTTAGTTTTGTTTGATGAATGTATGTTTTTTGTTTCTGGACATATGCTTTATATTCTGTTTATCGTCCATGCCCCCAACAGGGGTCAAAGGATTATTCTTTATGAGATTTCTCTTTATGAGATAATAAAGTACAAATTGAAATTATGGGTTAATTCATGACTAAAATTTACAACAAAGGCAACTTAAAAGTCCTTGGTTTTAACATCAGTTTACATCAGGACCAAAAGTTAATAGGAGTTTTTGTCCTTTGCCGATCGTAGATCGCAAAGGAGTATGTTTTCGTTCGAGTTTGTTTGTTTGTTTGTTTCTTTCTTTCTTTGTTTGTTTTTTTTTGTTTGTTTGTTTGTTTGTTTTGGTGTGTTTTTTGTCCTTTGCCGATCTTCTTTGTTCGTGTTTTTTTCTGTCTGTCCCATATTTCCCGAACCGCTTGACCGAATCGCTTCAAATTGTGTGTGGTGGTGTGTCACCATGAGAGGAAGGCATCCGCGCAAACATTTTTGCCGTCCTGACCTTGACCTTGGCGTATGACCTTGAAAATCGACAATCTTTAAGGGGCCCTAACTTCCACACCGTTGGTCTTAGAGTCTTGAAATTTGCCATGTAGGTACTTTGGCTTATGGCAGTTCTGATGATGGCATACCGGTCAAGGTCCGGGAGATCAGTAGGCCTTGAAAGTGGTAGGGGTCTACAAATTGGGTTTTAAGCCATATTTTCCACGTTTGTACTTGACAGAAGCGCTTCAGATTGTGTGTGGTACTGTATAACCTAGAGTAGAAAACATCCCAGCATAAATTATCGCCATGCTGACCTTGACCTTGAAGTGTGACCTTGAAAACCGAAATGTCCTTCTTTGCGCTACATATTTCTTCTTCAAGCTGTATCTCGTGAACTAGAAGACAGAATCCCTTCCAATTTTGTGTCAGGATGTGACACTAAGAGTATAACACATTCGTATATAAATTATCCCTCGGAAATAGAATGTCGCCGAGCGGCAGACATGTTTCCGTTTTTCTTCACCCTCCTATGTCTCGTGAAATACTGTATAGAATCACTCCCAAATTTTTTGGGGGGGTGTAAACAGAAGAGTAGAAGACATTGCAGTACAAATTATGCCACGTGGGATTTCAATGTCGCCGAGCGGCAAACATGTCTCCGAGTTATTATTATTATTATTATTATTATTATTATTATTATTATTATAATGGAACTACACAAAAGTGTGTCACTTTTTGAGCATTAGCATCCCTTCTGTTAAGGACTAGAGTCCTCAGCTGACCTCAACAGTTCAGTGGGTCAGACACATACCATTGTTTAGTTTCCAAAAGGTGCAGCACAAAGTGTGATTGTACCAATCACACACACCCAAATGGGATCGAACCTATCTCTTGTCACAAATCAAAAGCACTGGCCGCCAAGTTTGTGACTTTGAAAAACTCGAACAACTATAATACGACCTGTGTAGTCAGTGCATGGGAGGTGGAGGTGGGGTGAGTGTGGGGGTGTTATACAAAAACAGGAATTGAATACTATTTGACATCACTTTCCTTCTAACAGCAAAGCTGAGAGTCAGTGTTAAAGAGGATGTTATTGATTATCCTCCAGTGATCACATAGCATAGAAGAGAGAGAGAGAGAGAGAGAGAGAGAGAGAGAGAGAGAGAGAGAGAGAGAGAGAGAGAGAGAGAGAGAGAGAGAGAGAGAGAGAGAGAGAGAGAGAGAGAGAGAGAGAGAGAGAGAGAGAGAGAGAGAGAGAGAGAGAGAGAGAGAGAGAGAGAGAGAGAGAGAGCAGAAACTTGAAACTTGGAATCTTTGATGAGGATAACTGAGTAAGCATACTATTGCTTTTTTCATCAGGTCCTCACCAAGAACAACAACAATAACAACAACAAACGTAATAAAAGTAAAGAAAATACTTCAATAAGTTAAGAAACAAATACTAGTGATTCACAAACAAAGAACGTAACAATCAAATGTATCAAAATCCAAAAAGTCAAAACTCACATGAAACACAAATCACCATGCACGCCATGCACGCCATTCCTTTCACAACATGCATCATATTTATGCTAGCAAGTAAACAGTAACAATCTAGGGAGCATACGACTCCGTCTGGCATGGGAGACTGCTCCAAAAAAATAGCGAACTCGGCATAGAGGGAAATATGTTTAACTTCATCCATTCCTTCCTAGAAAACCGCACTATGTCAGTCAAGGTGGGCCAGTCTCTCTCTAAAACCTACAGCTTAGATATGGGAGTGCCCCAGGGCAGCATAGTAGCTCCAACTTTATTCAATATAATGCTACATGATATCAAATATATTTCACTTAAAGGTACAAAAATGTCCATGTATGTAGACGATATAGCTCTTTGGACTCTCACCTCCGGAAGAACAAATACTAAACAATTCGAAAATTGCTCAAAAAACACCAAACATTTACAACAGTTTTGCCGCCTGTCTCTGGGAAAATGGCTTGACACTATCTCTAAACAAATTCGAATTCATCATGTTTTCCAACGTCTCTAGAATTAAAACTGATCTTGACTTGAAATTCTTGGTACAAAAATTAAACCAAGCTCTAAAGTCAAATGTTTAGGAGTAGTGCTGACACCCAACTTGCTTTGGACAGCACACATCAACCGCACCATTAAAAAAGCCTCCCAGGCTATAATCTTTGTAAAGGTTATTTCAAAGGAACTATGGGCTAAAGACGCCAAATTCCTAACCTATCTAACACGTTCTTTAGTCAGAAGCCGCCGTGGTCTTGAAAATTTTAATCTCCATGCTCAGGGAGAAATAGCCAACAATTTTAATCTAACAATTTAAAAACAAATGTAAATATTTATAACTCAGAATAGTCTCGTGCGAGCCGTGGCACTTACATTATAACTTGACCTTTATTCAAGATACACTACCGAATTAAAACAAAAATATAAACTAAATTAAAAACAACATCTATATTTTGAGAAACTCTTTTTTACTTCCCCTTTCTCCCCAAAATCTAAAAGTTAAAGAAATGTCCCATATGACTTCGGTCGAGAGGACGTAAAACAAAACTTTCTCCCAGAAGCTGCCTAACCTGGAGACCTCTACACCTCTACTAAATCTCAATTCAAACACCTACAGGCCATAGAAGCCAAATCACTCAAAGTTGCTATGGGTATTCCCCAATATGCTATTAATAAACTGGTATACAGGGATGTCGACTGGCTCCCCCTCGATAAACTTATGAAACTTCATTGTGCTAGCAGCCTAACAAGATTATTTTCCACCAAACAAGGATCATTGGGCGAATTTTACGAAGATTACAAAGAATCATCTAACATTATTTTAACCAGATTAAAAAACAAACACCCTTGTACCCATGAACATGTGATTGACCTGATTGTCTACACCGAAAACTTATTCCAAGAGGCTGCAATGGTGTTAAACTAGAAGAGGTCACTCCAATACTGAATTGTGAATATCCGCAGTGGGAACGGGAAGATCCTATATTCGACACCTCCCTACACCAAATGTATTCTAAACAGGAAGACCCTAACCTAATTACTATAGCAGCTAAAAAAAAAGCTTAGTCTTCACAACCACCTTCTGGTTTATACAGATGGCTCCAAAATAGAAAACCAAACAGGATGCGCTTTTACCATTTCCAAATTATTCAAACTCAATAACAAAATATCTATTTTCAGTGCAGAACTATGGGCCATTTTGGAAGCCAGCAATTATATAAATAACCTTACCAACCCCCCAGTTATTGTTGTCATCCTGACAGACTCCTTATCTTCCATCAAGGTTATTCAGGGCAACGCCAAAATAAGACTAGAAATAATAAACGAAATAAGATTCCTATTCCACCAACTAAAACTTAAGGGAGTCGATCTTATGTTGACATGGATCCCGTCCCACTGCGGAATAAACGGTAATGATCAGGCGGATCGAGCTGCCAAAGCTGCAGCCAGTTAGTGACATTAAAAACAACATAAAGATTGCGATCTTTAAACAATGGACAAAGGAGCTTGAAATATATGCAGGAGCACGCGCGTACGATCACCACATCGAGCGCAAAGGACTATTCCTCCACGTACCCTTCGCTACCCAAGCCTTAATTTTTAGATTAAGAACAAATTCTATTCCATCTAAATTCAACCCCATACAATGTCAATGCCGTAATATTATAGATACAAATTACCTATTGGATTCCTGTAAACACATCACTACGGAACTAAATAACTTCATTCTCAAATTAAAAGAACATACTATTACATTTAATACAAACTCCATTCTGACAAAAGGTACTGAGGGCTGGGCCCCTCTTGTATGATTGGCCGAGGCGATTCCTCAAGCCTCCTTTGGATATTAGTCCGTCACCAAAGGTGATCGGACTATTGCGATGGGCTGGTTTGTATTTTTGTTTGTTTGTTTGTTTGTTGTTTTTTTTCTGTCTGTCCCAAGGATATCTCCCGAACCGCTTGACCGAATCGCGTCAAATTTTGTGTGAAGGTGTGCCTCCTTAATAGGAAGAGATCGGCGCAAACCATTTTGCCGTCGTGACCTTGACCTTGACGTACGACCTTGAAAACCGAAAATCTATTTTTAGCCATATGTCGGGCACCGATCAACATAGGATGTTGAAACTTGGTATGAAGGTGGTTTGGCTTATGCCCGTTCAGATGATGGCATACCGATCAAGGTCAAGGTCAAGGTCAAAAAGATCGCTGGAGCCTGAAAATCGGAGGGTCATTTTTTTCTCCTTCTGTCTGTCCCAAGGATATCTTTCGAACGGGTTGACAGAATCACGTCAAATTGTGTGTGCTGGTGTGTCACCATGAGAGGAAGGCATCCGCGCAAACCATTTTGCCGTCGTGACCTTGACCTTGGCGTACGACCTTGAAAACCGAACATCTTTCAGGGGCCATAACTCCCACACCGTTAGTGTTAGAGTCTTCAAATTTGGCATGAAGGTACTTTGGCTTATGCCCGTTCTGATGGTGGCATACCGATCAAGGTCAAGGTCACGGTCCGGGCGATCAGTAGGCCTTGAAAGTGGTAGGGGTCTACACATTGGGTTTTAAGCCATATTTTCCACATTGGTACTTGACAGAAGCGCTTCAGATTGTGTGTGGTACTGTATACCCTAGAGAAGAAAACATCCGAGCATAAATTATCACCATGCTGACCTTGACCTTGAAGTGTGACCTTGAAAACCGAAATTTCCTTCTTTGCGCTATATATTTCTTCTTCAAGCTGTATCTCGTGAACTAGAAGACAGAATCCCTTGCAATTTTGTGTCAGGATGTGACACTCTACGGGGTGTCGCAAGTGCGTGGCATTGCTGGTGACGGACATGTCTGCCGCTCGGCGACGCCCTTGTTTATTTTAAATTTTTAACAAGTAAATTACTCTCTCCTAACTAACATTGTTCCAGCTTGGCAGCCTGCTAAGCTCTTTAGTAACTCTTAAATATTGTTATAATTCACTCCGTCCCTGTCAGATTAAAAAGGCTTTGAAGCAAGCCCCCCACCCCCCTTGGGTGATCTGCCTTCCCGTTGTACAAAATGTCCCCTTTTTAAACAAATATTGCCGGGACTCGGCCTCATATGCTTAGCGCCTCTGGAGTCCACGGCTTTGTAACTTTTAACCCAATCTGATAGGGATCCTCTGTAAGTCTTAATATTTAATCTTAATATAAATGTACAAGTATCGACAAGTTTGGCTTATTTCTTTTAAACATTTTTTAATAAATAAAGATTACCCTCCTGTAAATATGTTTTAAATGACCTTCCACGATTTTTAAACACTTCGTTTCTGTGTTTTTTTAAAAAGTGGTCTTGAAAATGTTAATCACCAGTAGCTCAGGGAGCCAGAACTTTGGCGTATTTTAAATCAAATATCTTAACCAATAAACATATTCATAAAGCAGCCTCTAGGTCGAGCCATGGCACTAAAACTTAATTTATGCCTAATTATCACAGTTTAAATTCAGAAATCTAAAAGTACTTATAAAATGTTCCCCCGTTTTTCTCTAACTTTATCGAACAGAAATATTAACTTTATTTAAAGTACTGTCCCATATGGTTCTTTGTGACTGAGAGGACGTAATACTTAAACATTCGTAACAATTCAACACTCACAGATGAAGAAGAGCATAAGCTGTTGAGATGTACACTATCAGGATTTAACATGCATTGCAATTAAGCTCTCCGTGTTATGTATGATCATTAGGGCCTATTATTACTGCAATTAAGCGTGTGTGTGTGTGTGTGTGTGTGTGTGTGTGTGTGTGCGTGCGTGTGCGTGTGCGTGTGTGCGTGCGCGTGTGTGTGTGTTGTGTTTGTGTGTGTGACTGTATAGTGCGTGCGTGTGTCTGTGTTTAGTGCGTGTGTGCTCGTGCGCGCGCATGTGTGTATAATATATTTTTGTCATTTTGGGGGGGTCTTTGCTTGCTTGTTAATTCATTTATTATTGTAAGCGCTTAGTGCTTTATTAAGATTAAGCGCTATAAATGCTAATTATTGTTATTATATGTATGATCATTAGGGCCTATTATTACTGCAATTAAGCTCTCCGTGTCATGTATGATCATTAGGGCCTATCATTACTTCAATTAAGCTGTCCATGTGACATGTAAGATCATTAGGGCCTATTGTTACTTCAATTAAGCTCTCCGTGTCATGTATGATCATTAGGGCCTATTATTACTGCAATTAAGCTCTCTGTGTGTGACATGCATGATCATTAGGGCCTATTATTACTGCAATTAAGCTCTCCGTGTCATTTACTGCAATTAAGCTCTCCGTGTCATGTATGATCATTAGGGCCTAGTATTACTGCAATTAAGCTCTCCGTGTCATGTATGATCATTAGGGCCTATCATTACTTCAATTAAGCTCTCTGTGTGTGACATGCATGATCATTAAGGCCTATTATTACTGCAATTAAGCTCTCTGTGTGTGACATGCATGATCATTAGGGCCTATCATTACTTCAATTAAGCTCTCTGTGTGTCACATGCATGATCATTAGGGCCTATTATTACTGCAATTAAGCTCTCTGTGTGTGACATGCATGATCATTAGGGCCTATTATTACTTCAATTAAGCTCTCTGTGTGTGACATGCATGATCATTAGGGCCTATTATTACTTCAATTAAGCTCTCTGTGTGTCACATGCATGATCATTAGGGCCTATTATTACTTCAATTAAGCTCTCTGTGTGTGACATGCATGATCATTAGGGCCTATCATTACTTCCGTTAAGCTCTCTGTGTGTGACATGCATGATCATTAGGGCCTATTATTACCGCAATTAAGCTCTCCATGTGGCATGCATGATCATTAGGGCCTATTATTACTTCAATTAAGCTCTCCGTGTCATGTATGATCATTAGGGCCTATCATTACTTCAATTAAGCTCTCCGTGTCAAGCTCTCCGGAGGGACATGTAGAGATCATTAGGGCCTATTATTACTGCAATTAAGCTCTCCGTGTCATGTATGATCATTAGGGCCTATTATTACTGCAATTAAGCTCTCCGTGTCATGTATGATCATTAGGGCCTATTATTACTGCAATTAAGCTCTCCGTGTCATGTATGATCATTAGGGCCTATTATTACTGCAATTAAGCTCTCCGTGTCATGTATGATCATTAGGGCCTATTATTACTGCAATTAAGCTCTCCGTGTCATGTATGATCGATCATTAGGGCCTATTATTACTGCAATTAAGCTCTCCGTGTCATTTACTGCAATTAAGCTCTCCGTGTCATGTATGATCATTAGGGCCTATTATTACTGCAATTAAGCTCTCCGTGTCATGTATGATCATTAGGACCTATCATTACTTCAATTAAGCTGTCCGTGTGTGACATGTATGATCATTAGGGCCTATTATTACCGCAATCTTAATCTAAAAGTGTGTGACCATGTGTAGGGCCTATTAGTACTTCAATTAAGCTCTCTGTGTGTGACATGTATGATCATTAGGGCCTATTATTCTAGCTCTCCCTGTGTGACATGTATGATCATTAGGGCCTATTATTCTAGCTCTCCCTGTGTGACATGTATGATCATTAGGGCCTATTATTCCAGCTCTCCCTGTGTGACATGTATGATCATTAGGGACTATTATTCCAGCTCTCCGTGTGTGACATAATTAGGGCCTATTATTCTAGCTCTCCCTGTGTAACATGTATGATCATTAGGGCCTATTATTCTAGCTCTCCCTGTGTGACATGTATGAACATTAGGGCCTATTATTCCAGCTCTCCCTGTGTGAACATGTATGATCATTAGGGCCTATTATTCCAGCTCTCCCTGTGTGACATGTATGATCATTAGGGCCTATTATTCTAGCTCTCCGTGTGTGACATGTATGATCATTAGGGCCTATTATTCCAGCTCTCCCTGTGTGACATGTATGATCATTAGGGCCTATTATTCCAGCTCTCCCTGTGTGACATGTATGATCATTAGGGCCTATTATTCCAGCTCTCCCTGTGTGACATGTATGATCATTAGGGCCTATTATTCTAGCTCTCCCTGTGTGACATGTATGATCATTAGGGCCTATTATTCTAGCTCTCCCTGTGTGACATGTATGATCATTAGGGCCTATTATTCTAGCTCTCCGTGTGTGACATGTATGATCATTAGGGCCTATTATTCTAGCTCTCCCTGTGTGACATGTATGATCATTAGGGCCTATTATTCTAGCTCTCCGTGTGTGACATGTATGATCATTAGGGCCTATTATTCTAGCTCTCCCTGTGTGACATGCATGATCATTAGGGCCTATTATTCTAGCTCTCCCTGTGTGACATGCATGATCATTAGGGCCTATTATTCTAGCTCTCCGTGTGTGACATGTATGAACATTAGGGCCTATTATTCCAGCTCTCCGTGTGTGACATGTATGATCATTAGGGCCTATTATTCTAGCTCTCCGTGTGTGACATGTATGATCATTAGGGCCTATTATTCTAGCTCTCCCTGTGTGACATGCATGATCATTAGGGCCTATTATTCTAGCTCTCTGTGTGTGACATGCATGATTAGGGCCTATTATTCCAGCTCTCCCTGTGTGACATGTATGATCATTAGGGCCTATTATTCTAGCTCTCCCTGTGTGACATGTATGAACATTAGGGCCTATTATTCTAGCTCTCCCTGTGTGACATGCATGATCATTAGGGCCTATTATTCTAGCTCTCCGTGTGTGACATGTATGATCATTAGGGCCTATTATTCTAGCTCTCCGTGTGTGACATGTATGATCATTAGGGCCTATTATTCTAGCTCTCCCTGTGTGACATGTATGATCATTAGGGCCTATTATTCTAGCTCTCCCTGTGTGACATGTATGCTCATTAGGGCCTATTATTCCAGCTCTCCCTGTGTGACATGTATGATCATTAGGGCCTATTATTCTAGCTCTCCGTGTGTGACATGCATGATCATTAGGGCCTTTTATTCTAGCTCTCCGTGTGTGACATGCATGATCATTAGGGCCTATTATTCCAGCTCTCCCTGTGTGACATGTATGATCATTAGGGCCTATTATTCTAGCTCTCCCTGTGTGACATGTATGATCATTAGGGCCTATTATTCATTCCAGCTCTCCGTGTGTGACATGTATGATCATTAGGGCCTATTATTCTAGCTCTCCGTGTGTGACATGCATGATCATTAGGGCCTATTATTCCAGCTCTCCGTGTGTGAAATGTATGATCATTAGGGCCTATTATTCCAGCTCTCCCTGTGTAACATGTATGATCATTAGGGCCTATTATTCCAATTAAGCTCTCCCTGTGTGACATGTATGATCATTAGGGCCTATTATTCTAGCTCTCCCTGTGTGACATGTATGATCATTAGGGCCTGTTATTCCAGCTCTCCGTGTGTGGCATGCATGATCATTAGGGCCTATTATTCCAGCTCTCCCTGTGTGACATGTATGATCATTAGGGCCTATTATTCTAGCTCTCCCTGTGTGACATGTATGATCATTAGGGCCTGTTATTCCAGCTCTCCGTGTGTGACATGCATGATCATTAGGGCCTATTATTCCAGCTCTCCCTGTGTGACATGTATGATCATTAGGGCCTATTATTCTAGCTCTCCCTGTGTGACATGTATGAACATTAGGGCCTATTATTCTAGCTCTCCATGTGTGACATAATTAGGGCCTATTATTCTAGCTCTCCATGTGTGACATAATTAGGGCCTATTATTCCAGCTCTCCGTGTGTGACATGTATGATCATTAGGGCCTATTATTCTAGCTCTCCATGTGTGACATAATTAGGGCCTATTATTCCAGCTCTCCGTGTGTGACACATGAATTAGGGCCTATTATTCTAGCTCTCCGTGTGTGACATGTATGATCATTAGGGCCTATTATTCCAGCTCTCCGTGTGTGACATGTATGATCATTAGGGCCTATTATTCTAGCTCTCCATGTGTGACATAATTAGGGCCTATTATTCCAGCTCTCCCGTGTGTGACATAATTAGGGCATATTATTCTAGCTCTCCGTGTGTGACATGCATGATCATTAGGGCCTATTATTCTAGCTCTCCCTGTGTGACATGTATGATCATTAGGGCCTATTATTCTAGCTCTCCGTGTGTGACATGTATGATCATTAGGGCCTATTATTCTAGCTCTCCCTGTGTAACATGTATGATCATTAGGGCCTATTATTCCAGCTCTCCCTGTGTGACATGTATGATCATTAGGGCCTATTATTACTTCAATTAAGCTCTCTGTGTGTGACATGCATGATCATTAGGGCCTATCATTACTTCAATTAAGCTCTCTGTGTGTCACATGCATGATCATTAGGGCCTATTATTACTGCAATTAAGCTCTCAGTGTGTGGACCATTAGGGCCTATTATTACTGCAATTAAGCTCTCTGTGTGTGACATGCATGATCATTAGGGCCTATTATTACTTCAATTAAGCTCTCTGTGTGTGACATGCATGATCATTAGGGCCTATTATTACTGCAATTAAGCTCTCTGTGTGTGACATGCATGATCATTAGGGCCTATTATTACTGCAATTAAGCTCTCCGTGTCATGTATGATCATTAGGGCCTATCATTACTTCCGTTAAGCTCTCTGTGTGTGACATGCATGATCATTAGGGCCTATTATTACCGCAATTAAGCTCTCCATGTGGCATGCATGATCATTAGGGCCTATTATTACTGCAATTAAGCTCTCCGTGTCATGTATGATCATTAGGGCCTATTATTACTGCAATTAAGCTCTCCGTGTCATGTATGATCATTAGGGCCTATTATTACTGCAATTAAGCTCTCCGTGTCATGTATGATCGATCATTAGGGCCTATTATTACTGCAATTAAGCTCTCCGTGTCATTTACTGCAATTAAGCTCTCCGTGTCATGTATGATCATTAGGGCCTATTATTACTGCAATTAAGCTCTCCGTGTCATGTATGATCATTAGGACCTATCATTACTTGCAATTAAGCTGTCCGTGTGTGACATGTATGATCATTAGGGCCTATTATTACCGCAATCTTAATCTAAAAGTGTGTGACCGTGTGTAGGGCCTATTAGTACTTCAATTAAGCTCTCTGTGTGTGACATGTATGATCATTAGGGCCTATTATTCCAGCTCTCCCTGTGTGACATGTATGATCATTAGGGCCTATTATTCTAGCTCTCCCTGTGTGACATGTATGAATTCATTAGGGCCTATTATTCCAGCTCTCCCTGTGTGAAATGTATGATCATTAGGGCCTATTATTCCAGCTCTCCGTGTGTGACATAATTAGGGCCATATTATTCTAGCTCTCCCTGTGTGACATGTATGATCATTAGGGCCTATTATTCCAGCTCTCCCTGTGTGACATGTATGATCATTAGGGCCTATTATTCCGTTAAGCTCTCCGTGTGTGACATGCATGATCATTAGGGCCTATTATTCTAGCTCTCCCTGTGTGACATGTATGAACATTAGGGCCTATTATTCCAGCTCTCCCTGTGTGACATGTATGAACATTAGGGCCTATTATTCCAGCTTCTCTTAATGTGACAGTGTGTGATCATGTGTAGGGCCTATTAGTACTTCAATTAAGCTCTCCGTGTGTGACATGTATGATCATTAGGGCCTATTATTCAATTAAGCTCTCCGTGTGTGACATGCATGATCATTAGGGCCTATTATTCTAGCTCTCCGTGTGTGACATGTATGATCATTAGGGCCTATTATTCCAGCTCTCCCTGTGTGACATGTATGATCATTAGGGCCTATTATTCTAGCTCTCCTGTGTGACATGTATGATCATTAGGGCCTATTATTCCAGCTCTCCGTGTGTGACATGTATGATCATTAGGGCCTATTATTCAATTAAGCTCTCCGTGTGTGACATAATTAGGGCCTATTATTCTAGCTCTCCCTGTGTGTGACATGTATAATTAGGGCCTATTATTCCAGCTCTCCCTGTGTGACATGTATGATCATTAGGGCCTATTATTCCAGCTCTCCGTGTGTGACATAATTAGGGCATATTATTCTAGCTCTCCGTGTGTGACATGTATGATCATTAGTGCCTATTATTCTAGCTCTCCGTGTGTGACATGTATGATCCATTAGGGCCTATTATTCTAGCTCTCCCTGTGTGACATGTATGATCATTAGGGCATATTATTCTAGCTCTCCGTGTGTGACATGTATGATCATTAGGGCCTATTATTCTAGCTCTCCCTGTGTGACATGTATGATCATTAGGGCCTATTATTCCAGCTCTCCGTGTGTGACATGTATGATCATTAGGGCCTATTATTCCTAGCTCTCCCTGTGTGACATGTATGATCATTAGGGCCTATTATTTTAGCTCTCCGTGTGTGACATGTATGATCATTAGGGCCCTATTATTCTAGCTCTCCGTGTGTGACATGCATGATCATTAGGGCCTATTATTACTTCAGCTAAGCTCTCTGTGTGTGACATGCATGATCATTAGGGCTACTATTATTCCAGCCAGCTCTCCGTGTGTGACATGTATGATCATTAGGGCCTATTATTCTAGCTCTCCATGTGTGAAATGCATGATCATTAGGGCCTATTATTCTAGCTCTCCCTGTGTGACATGTATGATCATTAGGGCCTATTATTCTAGCTCTCCGTGTGTGACATGTATGATCATTAGGGCCTATTATTCTAGCTCTCCCTGTGTGACATGCATGATCATTAGGGCCTATTATTCTAGCTCTCCGTGTGTGACATGCATGATCATTAGGGCCTTTTATTCTAGCTCTCCCTGTGTGACATGTATGATCATTAGGGCCTATTATTCTAGCTCTCCCTGTGTGACATGCATGATCATTAGGGCCTATTATTCCAGCTCTCCCTGTGTGACATGTATGATCATTAGGGCCTATTATTCTAGCTCTCCGTGTGTGATATGCATGATCATTAGGGCCTATTATTCCGTTAGCTCTCTGGCTCGTGTGACATGTTAATGATCATTAGGGCCTATTATTTATTCCCAGCTCCTCCCCGTGTGACATGTATGCCTATGTTAGGGCCTATTATTGATAGCTCTTCGTGTGGTGAGCATGTATGATCATTAGGGCCTATATATATCTAGCTCTCCGTGTGTGGACATGCATGATCCATTAGGGCCTTTTATTCTAGCTCTCCGTGTGACATGTATGATCATTAGGGCCTATTATTCCGTTAAGCTCTCCCTGTGTGACATGTATGATCATTAGGGCCTATTATTCTAGCTCTCCCTGTGTGACATGTATGATCATTAGGGCCTATTATTGATAGCTCTCCCTGTGTGACATGTATGATCATTAGCGCCTATTATTCAAGCTCTCCGTGTGTGACATGTATGTACATTAGTGCCTATTATTCTAGCTCTCCGTGTGTGACATGTATGATCATTAGGGCCTATTATTCCAGCTCTCCGTGTGTGAAATGTATGATCATTAGGGCCTATTATTCCAGCTCTCCCTGTGTAACATGTATGATCATTAGGGCCTATTATTCCAGCTCTCCCTGTGTGACATGTATGATCATTAGGGCCTATTATTCTAGCTCTCCGTGTGTGACATATATGATCATTAGGGCCTGTTATTCCAGCTCTCCGTGTGGCATGTATGATCATTAGGGCCTATATTATTCTAGCTCTCTGTGTGTGACATGCATGATCATTAGGGCCTATTATTCTAGCACTCCGTGTGTGACATGTATGATCATTAGTGCCTATTATTCCAGCTCTCCGTGTGTGACATGCATGATCATTAGGGCCTATTATTCCAGCTCTCCCTGTGTGACATGTATGATCATTAGGGCCTGTTATTCCAGCTCTCCGTGTGTGGCATGCATGATCATTAGGGCCTATTATTACTGCAATTAAGCTATCCGTGTCATGTATGATCATTAGGGCCTGTTATTCCAGCTCTACGTGTGGTCCTTGTGTGACATAATTAGGGCCTATTATTCCAGCTCTCCGTGTGTGAAATGTATGATCATTAGGGCCCTATTATTCAAGCTCTCCCTGTGTGACATGTATGATCATTAGTGCCTATTATTCTAGCTCTCCGTGTGTGACATAATTAGGGCCTTTTATTCTAGCTCTCCGTGTGTGACATAATTAGGGCCTATTATTCCAGCACTCCGTGTGTGACATGTATGATCATTAGGGCCTATTATTCCAGCTCTCCGTGTGTGACATGTATGATCATTAGGGCCTATTATTCAAGCTCTCCGTGTGTGACATGTATGATCATTAGTGCCTATTATTCTAGCTCTCCGTGTGTGACATGTATGAACATTAGGGCCTATTATTCCAGCTCTCCGTGTGTGACATGTATGATCATTAGGGCCTATTATTCTAGCTCTCCATGTGTGACATAATTAGGGCCTATTATTCCAGCACTCCGTGTGTGACATGTATGATCATTAGTGCCTATTATTCCAGCTCTCCGTGGGTGACATAATTAGGGGCTATTATTCCAGCACTCCGTGGTGTGACATGTATGATCATTAGGGCCTATTATTCCAGCTCCCCCTGTGTGGACATGTATGATCATTAGGGCCTATTATTCCAGCTCTCCTGTTTGTGAATGTATGCTCATTAGGGCCCTTATTTCTAGTCTCTGTTGATAATGTATGATCATTAGGGCCTATTATTCCAGCTCTCCCCCCCCTTGTTGTTTTCTTGGTGGGGGGGGGGGGGGAAACATGTCATGATCATAGGGCCTCTTATTCCAGCTCTCCCTGGTGGAATGTATGATCATAGGGCCTATTATTCCAGCTTCTCACTGTGTGAACATGTATGATATTAGGGCTATTATTATAGCTCTTCCCTGTGTTGAAAATGTATGATCATTAGGGCCTATTATCTAGCTCTCCCCTGTGTGAATGTATGATCATTAGGGCCTATGATTTTAGCTCTCCCTCGTTGGGACTGTAGATCATTAGGGCCCTAGATTCCAGCTCTCCGGGCTGACATGTATGTCATTAGGGCTTGTTTATTCCAGCTCTCCGTGTGTGAGATGTATGATCATTAGGGCCTAGTATTCCAGCTCTCCCTGTGGACATGTATGATCATTAGGGTCCTATTATTCCAGCTCTCCCTGTGTGAAATCGATGATCATATGGCCTATATTCGAGCTCTCCCTGTGTGGACATGTATGATCATTAGGGCCTATTATTCTAGCTCTCCGTGTGTGACAAGTATGATCATTAGCCTATTATTCTAGCTCTCCGTTGTGTACATGTATGATCATTAGGGCCTATATTCTAGCTCTCCGTGTGTGACATGTATGATCATTAGGGCCTATTATTCTTAGCTCTCCCTGTGTGACATGTATGATCATTAGGGCATATATTTAGCTACTCCGTGTGTGGAATGTATTGATCATTAGGGCCTATTTTCTAGCTATCCCTGTGTGACATGTATGATCATTAGTGGCATATTATTCCAGCCTCCGTGTGTGACATGTATGCTCATTAGGGCATATTATTCAGCTCTCCGTGTGTGAATGTTAGGAATTAGGGCCTAGTATTCCAGCTTCTCCGATTTCGGTGTGACCATAATTAGGGCCACTATCTAGCTCTCCCTGTGTGACATGTTATGCCATTAGGGCCTATTATTCTAGCTCTCCCGTGTGTGACATGTATGATCATTAGGGCCTATTATTCTAGCTCTCCTGTGCTGTGACATGTATGATCATTGGGCATATTATCTAGCTCATCCCTGTGTGAAAGGTATGAGCACCCCCCCCCCCATTTAGGGCCTATTATTCTAGCTCTCACTGTTTTTTTTTTTTTTTTTTTTCTTTTTCTTTTTTTTTTTTTTGTGGAGCATGTATGATCATTAGGGCCTATTATTTTAGCTCTCCCTGTGTGAATTGTATGATCTTAGGCCTATTATTCCAGACTCTCCGTAGTGTGACATGTCATGAATCATAGGCCCTGTTATTCCACTCTCCGTGTGTGCCATGTGATATGTCATGATATTAGGGCTATTATTCCAGCTCTCCCGTTTGTGACATAGTATGCACGCATTAGGTGCCGATTATTCAGCTCTCCCTGTGTACATGGCATGACTGAACTATTTAGGGCCTATTATTCCAAGCTCTCCCTGTGAGGACATGTATGATCAGTAGGGCCTTATTATTCTAGCTCTCCGTGTGTGACATGTATGCCATCATTAGGGCTATTATCCAGCTCTCCGTGTGTGTGACAGTAGGATCATTAGGGACTATTATTCTAGCTCTCCGTGTGCGACCTGTCATGATCATTAGGGACTATATTCTAGCCTCCACTGTGTGACATGTATGATTCATTAGGCCTATTATTCTAGCTCTCCGTGTGTGACATGTCTTATGATCATTAGGGCCTAGTTATTCTAGGCTCTCCTGTGACATGTATGATCATTAGGGCATATAGTCCAGCTCTCCGTGTGTGACATGTATGTCATTTAGGGCATATTATTCTAGCTATCAGTGTGTGACATGCAGGTCATTAGGGCCTATATTCCAGCTTCCCTGTGTGACATGTATGATCATTAGGGCCTATTATTCTAGCTTACGTCCGGTGTGACATAATTAGGGCCTATTATTCCAGCTCTCCTGTGTGACCAGTATGATCATTAGGGCCTATTATTCTAGCTCTCCGGCTGTGTGACATGATGATCATAGGGCCTATTAATGTCTGCTATCCCTGTGTGACATGTCATGATCATTTAGGGCCTATTATTCTAAGCTTCCCTGTGTGACATGGATGATCATAGGGCTTCTTATTATTTAGCTCTCCGTGTTCGTGTGACTGTATGATCATTAGGGCCTATATTCCAAGCTTCCCGTGTGACATGTAGATCATTCGGGCCTATTAGTTCTAGCTCTCCGTGTGTTGTGACATAATTAGGGACTATTATTCCAGCTCTCCCTGTGTGACATGTATGATAATTAGGGCTTTATTCTAGCTCTTCGTGTGTGCCATGTAGATCATTTAGGGCCTATTATTCCAGCACTCCCCTGTGTCAATGTATGATCATGTAGGGCTATATGCCAGCTCCCACCTGTGTGGGACATGTATGCCTAATTACCTAGGGGACTATTATTCCAGCTCTACCGTGTGTGAACATGTAAGGAGCATTAGGGCCTATTATTCCAGCTCCCCTGTGTGACATTTATGATCATTAGGGCCTATTATTATAGCTCTCCATGTGTGACAGTATGATCATAGGGCCTATTATTCTAGCTCTCCCTGTGTGACATGCATGATCATTAGGGCCTATTATTCTAAGCTCTCCCTGTGTGACATGTATAATCATTAGGGCCTATTATTCTAGCTTCCCTGTGT
Source organism: Phymorhynchus buccinoides (assembly GCA_017654935.2). Lineage (NCBI taxonomy): Eukaryota > Metazoa > Mollusca > Gastropoda > Neogastropoda > Raphitomidae > Phymorhynchus > Phymorhynchus buccinoides. Next base: position 95,411,895 of record CM065681.1, read on the forward strand.
GACATGTAGATCATTAGGGCCTATTATTCTAAGCTTCCCTGTGTGACATGCATGAATCATTAGGTTTATTCTAGTCTCCCTGTGTGACATGTACGATCATTAGGGCCTATTATCCAGCTCTCAGTGTGTGAATGTATGATAATTAGGGCCTATTATTCAGCTCTCTCTGTGTGACCATGTAGCTGTGTTTTCGATCAGGGACGCTACGGCCCAAATTGGCGAGCTTGCATATTTTACAATGAGGAGATTCAATTGATTCTGCGGATAATAACAGATGGTCGAGACTGTATTGAGGTTGACTGGCGGACACCATCTCTTTCAATGTCCTAATAACAAAACAGATTTGCCATTATAATCAAACAAGCGATTAATGTTGGTCATGCCGTCCAAACCTGTTTGTGTAGCGGGGTTGCGAATATTTATTTTCGCGCTAGATTTATGCAATTCAAAGGACGTCACTCCTAGTTGTGGTTTTTGAGAACCCTGATGCATGCCGCAGGGCATGCGTCGCGTATCAATCAAGGATTGCAATAAAGTTGGTACCAATATAAAGCATATGACCAGAGAATGTGTTTATTGTAATAACATTATTTTAGCAACACTTTACAGCTAAACCGGTTATCAGAAAACGAAGGGGAGAATAATGTTTTGTTTTCGTATATCCAGGTTTTCGGAAGGAAGGACAAAAATTGCTTATATCGAAACTAGGATATTAAAAAACACATTTTGATTTTTTTTCTTTAACGAGTGAATGGGAAAAAAAGGAAAAAATAAAAGAGAAAAAGACATAACAGACAAACAGATAGCATACAACGAAGAGAAAAATGCTTTTACCTAATTTGGTGCATGAAAAAAATGGAAAAAATGCAAAAGAAAGGAGGAAAAAAAGAAATAACTGAACAGAAAATTAAAAACAAAATTGATGGCAGAATTGGTGGTGAGTTGCATGATGAGCGAGCACGATAGCAGAGAGCAGATTCGAATGATTGGGTGTTGTGTGAGCGTACATTATTTGTTTTAAGGTAACATTTCTGTTCTTGTTTTTAATCAATATTCTAAATTTGGAATTATAACTTACTTTACACAGGGAAGACAAATTTTGTTTTTCGCGTTTGACAATGCAAATGGACAATATAAAGAAACTGGGATATATGACTAAAACCGGTTAGTTTAAGAAAAATCGAAAGGGAGAGATGTTTGCTTACTACCTATCCGAGTTTTCTATATCCGAAACATCGGATCTAAGAAAACATTTTGAAGTATGTTTCCTTTAACCAAATTGAATGGGAAAAGGGAAAGTAGAAAAGAAAAAGAACAAAGAAAGAAAGACAGAAAAACTAAACGAAGCGAAATCCTTTTCCTAGTTTGATGCATGTTCTTACATCATCAAGCAAAATAGTCTACTTAAGAAGAAGATTTAAGGTGCCTACAACAATCAACAAGAAGCCTTTTTTTTGTTACTTTATCAAATGCGTACCCTCATCTTTTTGTATGAACTATTACCATTTACTGTCCACCCATGCAGCGTTGTCATCGATCGTTGCTTTTGTTTATGTGGATTTTCGTCTACATATTCAGTTATTTGTATTATCTTCTTAAAGAAATGGATTGACTTTTCCTCTCTGCATGGCTGCCGAAAAATTAAGGATGGACAGTCTCTCTTACCACAACACAAAAAGTACAGCACTCATATTGTTTCTTCTGATCAACAATTATTTGCACAGAATACTGAAGGAAAGTATGGAATAAAAGGAAACAAAAACAACTCAATTAGTTTTGCAATCAAGGGCTGTACGGTTAGGAATGTCTGTGACGCAAACTGGTATGAGGTAAAACTTTCCCTTTTTGGAACAACTTCAATTTTCTGGAAACATCCTTTCAAGTTTAGGTCCCAACTCACTTTTAAAGGACACACTGACCAACACGATTCAAGGCCTTGTTTTTTTCTGGGTTAGCTGTGAACCCACTACAAAGCCCAAACTTTCAAATGGAGGCTGCTCTTTAAAAATGTTTCGTTTCATTGGGGGCATTGGCATGGGCGTCAAACTGGCAAAGCAGACTTTGTAACAGCTATAAGAAGGGAAACACATGGAACCCATGGATTTTGACACGTGATCTGTGGGTATTAAGAAAATGTTGTCAATGGTAATTCGCTTATAAGAAAATAGAACTCGTTATAAGAAAAGCAATGCAAACACCCTCTCTTGCAGAATATTTCTTCATATCAAAGTTTCCATTGCGGATGGGAAAAGAATTTGCTTGCTTATAACCGAGTTTTGATTATAAACGAGTTTCTTATATCGAGATTTTTGATCATAAGAGCAAGAAAGAAGAAGCTCGGCAGGGGAAATTTGTTTTGCTTTCAATTGTAAGTGCGTTTTCTTTATAAGCGAGTTTGTTATAAGCGGCTTCGGCGGTATCTGTCTATATTATAGGTGAATACTCTAGTTCACTAGATAACACAAAAAGTACAGGCATTCGTATTGTTTCTTCTGCCTCAGCATTTATTTTGTACAGGAATACTGAAGGAAAGTATAAATTTATAGGAACAAAAAATAACTCAGTATTGCAATCAAGTGCCTGTACCCCTCTCCTTAGAGTGTCTGTGACGTAGCTGCTCTGACATAAATGTTCTTCTTTATTTGTTTGTTTGTTGGAACCACTGCAGTTTAGTTTTTGGAACATCCTTTAGTTCATGCCCAAATTTTTTTTAAATCGCTTATAAGAAAAAGACACTGCAAACAAACTGCCGTGTATGTAAATCATTTCTTATATCCGAGTTTACATAGCGGATGGGAGAACGAATTGCTTGATTATAACGAGTTTCTTATAAGCGGCTTTTCTTATATCCGAGTTTTGATAATACATAAGAAAGAAGGAGTTCGTCGGGAATAAAAATTGCTTTGATTATAAGCGAGTTTTCTTATAAGAGGGGTTTGGATGTAGTATGTAAAGCGATGTTGTCTGTAATGTACTGGA
>CM065681.1:95415373-95420373 GCA_017654935.2 Phymorhynchus buccinoides
GTGTATGAAAACTCAAACTCTTTTATTTGTCGTAAAACCATCAAAGGAATTATTGACACAGAAGTAGTAAGCACATACCACGAAATAAAGAAAAGAAACAAAAGCACAAGGTAAAGTTCGTGACGAAGTAAATGCAGCATATAAAAATAATAATACAACATTTATATTATTCTTGCTAATTATTTACTGCGGACAGCAAAGCATTCATCAATGTATCTTGCTATTTCAGGTTGAAAGGAATTTGATTTTAGTATGAGACTTGGAGACTGATGAAAATATGTTAACAATGAAGAATGCATCTGTCTGTTAATACCATTAATAAGAGCAAGCCGCAAATCGGTATACAGTGTACATGCATCTAGAAAATGAAGTTCATCCTCCACCACGCTACAAGATTGACAAAGTCTGTCAGTCTTCTCTTGGGATATATGCGATGGCGACCCCTTTCAATGTGAAGGTCGTGTTGACATAATCTTAAGCGACATAGAGCTGTTTTATGTTTTACGTTATTGCATGTTGTTAGATATGGCTGGATATTGTAAGACCGTGTGACTATGTTATAGAATTGAAGCCTTGAGGCACCACTGCCTTTAATGGTTTTCCAAAACTGTACATAATATTCTTTCATTTTATTGATTAATGAATATCTAAGTCTTTTAATATTTAAAGTGCCCTGATTTTTCCATATATGTGAGAAGCCCAGTGATTGTAGCAAAGATTTAACATATGTTATCCCAGGTGCTTTATTTCGAGCTTCAGCTGATATCATATCATTATAAGCTTGCTTAATGTAGCTGTCTTCTTTTGACTCAATTATATATATGTACCCAAAATGATATTACTTGTCCTATTGTGTTAAGTGAGATTGGAAATCTTCCTAGTTCTGCTAGAACGGGTATTTTCATTGTCCTTTTGTGTACCCCTAACAGCCCTCTACAGAACATTTTAGGGAGAGAAAATAATTAAATTGATTGGGCATTTCAAAGGAATCCACCCCCCCTTTGTTCTTTGATATATAATTAAATGGGAACCATACCTCAGCTCCATAGTTGACAATAGGGACTAGTAACGTGTCAAATAGACGCATTGTGACATTAATATTTAATTCATCCCCACGTAAACATCGTTTGAGAGCATCATGATGCTTTATAAATTTCCTTGTTTGCTAGAAGTTCTTCAGCTTCATGAAAATTTCCATTTCTGTGGAATATTACGCCAAGATATTTATAACTATCAACTATTTGAATGTAGTCACTGCCACATAAGAAATAAGGCGCAATTTGGGTGCAATGTTTGAAAAACACTACTACTTTCGTTTTATCTCTGTTGATAGTAAGTCCCCATAGCTGGCAATGATTATATAGCCCATCTAGCTTGGTCTGTAATCCTGTTTTTGTCATCGAGAGGAGTACTACATCATCCGCGTATAAGAGGCGTGGTATTGGATTTTGAGTAGATTCATTTGAATATGGGGAGGAATCGTCATTTAGGACATCTTTTATGTCGTTTATAAAGATATTAAAGAGCGTTGGGCTTAGTACATTACCTTGAAGTACTCCCTTATTAACAGGGACAGAGGCTGTATAACCATCGTTTGTCTTGGCACAAATAACAGATTCCCGATACATGTCCTTAATTATGCGAAAGCAATTTCCATCTATACCAATTTTAGTTAAATTTTAGGAGGAGTGCATCATGCCATATATTGTCAAATGCCTTATGAAAAGACTTAAAATTTATCAACCAAAAAAAGGAATGGTTCCAGCAAAAAAATAGTATAAGTGCATGGCTTTGTACATCGATTTCTCGGCAAATATGTAGATTTACACCCTCCTGCTCTATTTCTTGGTTCTTTCCGTGGTTAGGGATAGGGTTAGGGTTAGGGATATGGTTAGGGTTAGATGGTCTTTTCTTTTGCCACAAGCATCTGGTTTTTTTGGTCAAAGTCATCTATTTGGGGGGAGCATTAAATCGCTGCCCAAAGAGCACAACGCAGCAATAGAGACGTCCATTTTTTGTGCTTATAGTATGGTCGATTAGCTTTGTCAGAATGAATATGTGATCTGTTGTTCTTGATGATTTTCTGAATCCAGCTTGTTCTTTAATTAGTAGCTCATTTGTTTCTAAATATGTCTCTAGTCTTCTGTTAATATTTGACAGAAGAGTTTTCCCAAAGTATTGCTAAGGGTAATACCACGATAATTATTGGGATTCATGGGGTCTCCTCCTTTAAATATGGGAATATTGATTCCATCTTTCCATTGACTTGGATGTATACCTGCTTGCAGAATGGCATTAAATAATTTGTACAAAATATCAGTTATATTAGGTATGCTAGCCTTTAGCATTTCACTCGTTATGCAGTCTCTTCCAGGACTTTTTCTGTTTTGTTCTGTATCCTTTCCTTTCCTCCTTGTCGATAAAAGAAGCGTAAATAATGCGCGCGCGCACACACACACATACACTACACACCACACACACACACACACACACACACACGATCTCTCGCTCGCTCTCTCTCTCTCAATCTCTCTCTCTCTCTCTCTCTCTCTCTTCTCTCTCTCTCTCTCTCTAATGATGCTGTAATGTTTTTATTTTATTTTTCCCATGCCTGTTACTATAATGTAATTTTGTATCTTTTTGTTTCTTTCTTTTTCTCTTCACTCCATATACTTGAGTGTTTATGCTAATAACGTGTTACTTTTTCTCTCACACAAATGCTGCATTTGACCCCATGTCGACAAAGCATGTAAGCTGAAGACATTACAGGTTATTGTTATTGCCATTGCCCATTATCTCTCTCTCTCATCTCTCTCTCTCTCTCTCTCGCTCTCTCTCTCTCTCTCTCTCTCTCTCTCTCTCTCTCTCTCTCTCTTACCTCTAGCTCCGTCATGATCCGACATAGTTGCGGCAACACAGCTGCAATCGTAGCAAAAATCAACAACAGGAGTAGCTAGCGATCAACAAGTCACAATCTTTTCTTCGACCCAACAAACTAGTAACACACCCAGTCCACAGAAGCACACGAACACAAACTCGTAATGTGTATGTTTAGAACACTTTTGCACGAGTGCACAGCACAGCTAGCCTATAGGCCTATGACAGAACTCTTTTAGAAGTACAGCCAGAGTTGGCACAGCCTACAGGCTTTCGCAGTTCGTTCCACTGCAGCAGTTTTTGCTATCACGCCCACTAGGCCTACTTCACAACTTTGCGCTGGGACGCTGAAGGACGTACGCACCGTGCAGGAATGAGAACTGAAACGGTATACTGTTTATAGTCAGGGTCGAAATGTCGTCTCGCTCAATATGTCGGATTCAGACAGACATACAGACAGAGAAAGGGGAAGAGGAAGAGGACAAACAGTGCCAGCCAGACAAAGAGGGTCAGGAACTGTTCATCCCACGCTACACTGATTAGTATGGACACACGTGCATGTGCATAGGCCTGCTAACTGGCTGTAATTAGTGTATGCATAGTGCATGCACGCGCACGTTTGCTTGTGTGTGTGTGTGTGTGTGTGTGTGTGTGTGTGTGTGTGTGTGTGTGTGTGTGTGTTGTGTATGTTGTGTGTGTGTGTGTGTGTGTGTGTGTGTGTGTGTGTGTGTGTGTGTGTGTGTGTGTGTGTGTGTGTGTGTGTTTCAGGTGTGTTTCCTTCGGCTTTCAAAACCGTTCTTGCAAGGCCCCTTCTCAAAAAGAACAATCTGGATCCCAATAATCTAAACACCTACAGACCTGTATCTAACCTCCCTTTTCTCTCCAAACTCCTAGAGAAAACGGTTCTGAAACAACTTAACGATCATCTATCCTCAAACAATCTTCATCATCCTTATCAGTCTGCCTATAGAGCCAACCACAGCACTGAAACAGCCCTTGTCCAAATCGTCAATGACCTCCTACTTGCTTCTGATGCTGGTCAAATCTCTCTTTTGACACTTCTTGATCTCTCTGCTGCATTTGATACCATAGACCACTCCATTCTTCTGTCTCGTCTTGAAACATACTTTTGGAATTAAGGGCCCTGCTCTTTCTTGGTTTTCCTCTTACCTTTCTGATCGTTTTCAATCAGTTATGGTCAATGGTCGTCAGTCCGAACAGGTTAGGCTTTCTTGTGGAGTCCCCCAGGGGTCTGTACTTGGTCCTGTCTTGTTTACTTTGTATACGTCACCTCTTGCCAATGTCATCGACCAGCACAACATGAAACATCACTTCTATGCAGATGACTCACAACTCCAAAACAGTACAACCCCTGAAGATCTAGATTCCATTCTTACAGAAAGTAACAACTGCTATATTGATATTCAAAATTGGATGGTTCAAAATAAACTTCAATTAAATGGTGAAAAAAACCGAAGCAATGCTTGTAGGGACAAAAAACAAACTAGCCTCTGTTTCCATAGAGTCAATCCAACTGGGTAACAATATCATTCCCCTCTCAGACTCAGTCAAAAACTTAGGTGTCACTTTGGACAATACTCTTTCCATGCAGAGTTTCCTGACTCAGACCTGTCAGTCCTGCTACTATAAAATTCGTCGCATTGGCTATATTCGTAAATACCTCTCAGATGAAGCCACAGCAAAGCTTGTTACTTCCCTCATCCTATCTCGTATTGACTACTGTAATGCTCTCCTTTCTGGCCTATCAGTCTCTTCTCTATCTTGTCTCCAGCGTATTCAAAACACAGCTGCTCGTCTTGTCCTTAGCCGGAAGAAAAGGTTCGATCATGTTAGCCCTCTTCTGCGTTCTTTGCACTGGCTTCCTGTCGCAGACAGAATTGAGTATAAATTAAACACCCTTTGCTATAAATCTATCCATAAAGCTGCTCCATCTTACCTCTGCGACAATATGTCCATCTACATGCCAGCTCGCACTTTCCGTTCAGTTTCTGACCCTCTTTCTCTCCAGATCCCTAGGTATAAGCTTTCACCTGTTGGTCGGCGCTCTTTTGCTGTCTCAGGACCGACCTCCTGGAACAAACTTCCTCTCTCCCTCCGTCAGC
>CM065681.1:95432873-95442873 GCA_017654935.2 Phymorhynchus buccinoides
ACGGAGCTCAGCTATTCACTGATATTTCTCTTTCATACTATAGATACATATATCTATAAAATAAGTCATTAAAACACACTTTGTATATATCTATATATATATGTAATAATAAAATCAGGAAGGAAGGAATCTGTAATAACTACTAGGAATCTGTTATTTCCATAGGAATCTTTTATTTCAATTTCTTATTAGTTTTAACAGATGCATTCCTTCCTGATTTTATTATTTTTAGTGTGTGACTCAGCTACACTTTATAATGCATCTTCACAGTGAAAGGAATGAAACTACAAAGTGTGTTTTATTGACATATTTTATTCTATATATATATGTATCTATTATAGATACTATATATATTATACATATCTATATCTATGCATATCTATATATCTATACATATCTATATATGTATCTATCAGAACACAAAACAAATCGTAAAGTTAAAGTTAAAGTAATTGAGCTTGTTTCTTAGGTTCACAAAACATACATTGGATACCAAAACAGTTTTATCAAAGCAAATTATATATATACATAAGAGGAAAGTTTAATAGTGTGTTTGTTTTTTCTTCTTCAATTTTTGATCGTTTATATTATCTTACTGAAGAAGGAAAGCGCATCAGTCTACCTGATCCAGGCACACCTCTCTACACTCCTCCTCACCGGGTTGGTGTTAACTACGATTTCTGTGACCTCCCTTTTTGAATCCTTCATTGGATCCACCAACATGGCATCCCATCTCTTCTAGTCTCTTCGAGGGATTGTAATGTTAGGACATTATTATTTTTGTTATTTTACATAAGCTTTTTACCATTTCTGTTCAATTAAGTGCTGGTTTGCTTTTATTGTGGACTTTCAATCTGGTGCTAAGAGGACAACCTTTCTCCTGTAGAAAGTCTTCTGGCTCAGCTTGAACATTCACTGTGGACAACTTTGCAGGCCGACATGCAGACTGAAGAGTCTTTCACGAGACGAGACAGCTGTCTTTACATAGGCATTGTCTATCTCCCCCCCATTGGGAGAAAAAGTAAATCAGCACATTATTTTATTTTCAGAACACAACAAGTGTGTAGTTAAAGTTAAAGTTAAAGTAATTGAGCTTGTTTCTTAGGTTAACAAAACAATCCAATCACAGTTCAACTGCCAATCCTCAGATTTGATTTACATTGTCCAATGCCTTCTCTGCCAAAAACTCTATGGTGAGCGGTTCTCGGAGCACCTGCGGTCCATGCGTCTCAGCTACCAAAACCCCATCGGGACACACTGCGGTGTGGAAGGGTAGGGGAGGCATGGTCCAAAGGAAGTTCCAAGAGTCCTGGCTCATCAAACGCCTTGGAACCACTACGCCAGCAGGACTGGACAATGTAACTGTCTCATAATAGATCTGTTTGTGTTGATATGCCATGCACATATTTGTGTGCATGCTCACGTATAATTTGTGATTGTGTATGTGTGTGTGTGTACGCATGTGTGTATATGTGTGGTTGTGTGTGCTTGTGTGCGTCCGCACGTGTGTATGTGTGTGTGAGTATGTGTGTGTGCGTGTGTCTGTGTCTGTGTGGATATGTTTACATGTCTGTATGCTCATGCATGCGCGTATGTGTGTGCATTTATCCTTTTGTGTGTGCGTTAATATCTACTCACATTTTTGGCCCTAGTTGTCTTAAGGTAGAGAGTTTCGTGGATTTTCCCCTTTTCCTTTTTTTCTGAATATGTGTTCTCTCTTCACTTTTTATACTCTCTCTCTCTCTCTCTCTCTCTCTCTCTCTCTCTCTCTCTCTCTCTCTCTCTCTCTCTCTTTCAGGTTCCTTGCTCTGATTTTCTCTCACTGTCTTCACCCTTATTCCTCATTTTTTGTCACTTTTTCATCACATCGCAAAAAGAGCTAAGCTCTGAAACGTCTGTGTTATCTTCAATAAAGGACCTATACCGAACCTACAGCTTTTGTGTTTTTCCATTCATATGGTCCGAGTGGTCTTCTGAATCATCACGTATATGAGCCTGTATGTATGTGTGTGTTTCGGTGTGTTTCGGTGTGTACCTGTAAGTGAATGGGTGGGGATGGGCAAGGGTTGTGGATTTTTTATAATTTACTTTTTTCCTTTATTTATTGCTTTGCTTCTTGATTTTTTTTCTTTTCATGAATTTGATTTTGTTCAGGAGGGCACGGTGTAAAAAATCCCACAATGCTTATCTGTTTACCCTTAATAAAACAAATTCGAGTTCGAGTTCGATTTCGAGTTCTCTCTCTCTCTCTCTCTCTCTCTCTCTCTCTCTCTCTCTCTCTCTCTCTCTCTCTCTCTCTCTCTCTCTTAGGACCTATACTCTTCACCATTTATATAAATGACCTCCCCCCTCATCGTTTTGCAGACGACACCACAATCCATAAAAACGGTTATAATGCTGATTCAATCTGTTCTGAATTGCAGAGTGACATTAATAATCTAGTTGACTGCTCAGAGCAAACTCATATGGCATTACATCCAAAAAAATCTAAATTCATGTTAATCACAACAAGACAAAAGAGGCAAAACTTTAAAAATCAATTAAGTACACCAACTATCTATGAAAAGTCTCTAGAAGAAGTTACTTCACACAAATTACTCGGCCTATACATTGACAACTTATCCTGGTCAAAACACATGGAAATACAGTCCAAGAAAATCTCCAAAAAAAAGTATTCCAGCCAAATAAAATAAAGCACTTTTTTGATCAACATACCCGTAAACTTTTTTTCCATGCCTATATTCAGCCTGACATTGATTATGCATCAACATGTTGGGATTCAGCTAGTAAAAACATACTAAAACACGTTGAAATATTATATAGACGTTCTCTTAAACTCATACTCCTTAAATCGTCCTCCCTTGAAACCAATGACTATAAAGAACTCAGCATTCTACCATTTGATTTGAAATGTCTACTAAACAAAGGTACCCTTATGTACAAGATCATAAATAAGTTAGTACCAAAGTATCTTATTACTAAATTTAAAGTCCATGCAATTCGAAGCAAAACCCAATTAATAATGCCCCGCCCCAGAACAGATCTATATGAAGCATCCCTTACATACTCAGGTGGTAAACTGTGGAACGACATCCCTGATAATTTCAAAAATAAAACTAGCGTATCTTCCTTTCGCAAATCTTATCACAAGTACATAATGGACAATCTTGTCCATCAGTTATGTCAATGAGTTTTACTACGAATATCAACTTAGGCCAAGATTCTTGTAAATCTTTTATGTCTCTCTGTATATCTGTTTAATGTCCCAATTTGATTCTCTGTCAATTATTTCATGTGCCAATTTTTGTTTCATTTTCTTGACTTGATTGTTTTTATGTAAATTTTTCTTTGCCTGATGCATGGTGTGAGTGTGTGAGTGAGAGGGCCAGGTGCAAAGAAGCTATTGTAGCTTATCCTTTTTACCCTCAATAATACATTCGTATTTCTCTCTCTCTCCCTCTCTCTCTTTCTCCAACCCATCTCTTTGTCAACTTGATCCCGGTTTTCCTTCACCTCTCTCCCTCCCCTCCCCCCGTCTCTCTCTCATAATAATAATAATGATAATAATAATAATAATAAAAATAATAAAAATAATAATAATAATAATAATAATAATAATAATAAAAATAATAATAAAATCATCTTTAGCGCTATTAATAATAATAATAATAATAGTGAATCATTTATATAGCGCATTCCTCCACCAAATGTGGAGCTCTATGCGCTTAACAACAACAAAAATTAAAAGCAAGAAATTCAACAACAAAACCAAATAATCACTCACGCACATGCAAATAGGCATATACATACACACCCCACCCACACATACACGCACGTACGCACATACACTCACACACACACACACACACACACACACACACACACACACACACACACACACACACACACACACACACACACACACACACTCACACACACACACACACACACACACACACACCGTTACGATCACCACCACTCACCCCACCCAAAAACACAATACAAAATACAATCAGTTGAATAAAGCATCAACACTCACTCTCTCTCTCTCTCTCTCTCTCTCTCTCTCTCTCTCTCTCTCTCTCTCTCTCTCTCTCTCTCTCTCTCTCTCTCTCTCTCTCTCTCTCTCTCTCTCTCTCTCTCTCTCTCTCGCAACAAAGCTGACGTAGACATTGCAGTCAACACACAGTGAAACTAATATAGGGGGGGGGGGGGGGGGGAGGGGGGAGGCGAGGGTGTGTGTGAGAATAGAGTCCAGAAGTAATGTGGCCTAAAGGTTGTGATGTAGCTTGAATAGGTGTGTCTTGAGAGCTGATTTGAAACATTGCAAGGACTGGATATGGCGAATTTCGCGTGGTAAGGAGTTCCAAACTGATGGGGCCGAAAAGGAAAAGGAGCGCTCACCAAACATTTTTGTTCGTGTACTAGGAACACAGAGAATTTTGGAATCTGAAGATGACCGCAGTTGCCTTGATGGAGTATAGACAGAAAGCATGCCAGAGATGTAGCTAGGGGCATTTCCAGAGAAATAAGAATGACATAGAGTGGAAATTTTGTGGTCAATACGTGCTTTGATAGAAAGCCAATGGAGGGATATCAGGAGTGGTTGAACATGATGATACTTAGAGACCTTGAGGACAAGTCTGGCAGCAGAGTTCTGGACTTTTTGAAGCTTGTCAATGAGGTGTTGGGGGCAGCCATACAAAAGTGAATTACAATAATCTAATTTAGAGAGAACAAAAGCGCAGACTAGTATCTTAGTAGTATCTATAGATACTGATACAGCAGGACTCACCGCGCTTTACACGAAAATGTAAAAAGAAAAAAGTAAGCTTACCTCACGCACACAAAAGATATTCAAAATACATGTACTTAAAATTATTTAGAAAAAATCACTTTACATTAAAAACCCCAAAAAACATTATCGCATTCCCACAACTATCATTTAAAATATCTACATAAAACACGAATTTGGTTTTTTTAATTAAATCTTTACAGTGTGTGAAGGTGGATGGACTGACAGAAATTAACTCTGGAGATATGTTCTGAAAAGATGCGTCTTCAGGCCAGTTTTGAAAGATGACAGATGGAGAGAGAAAGGGAGATTGTTCCAGATGTGTGGTGCTTGGAAACGAAAAGATCTGTTTCCAACTGTTTTGTATTTGATGACAGGTTTGCAGAGAAGTTTTAGGTTGCTTGATCTGAGGTTGCGTTCTGGTATGTAGGCAGAGAGGAGAGAAGAGAGGCAGTCAGGAAGAGTGTCTTCGAAATAACGATAGGCAAGAGTAGCCACTTTGTATTCGACTCTCGCATCAACAGGGAGCCAGTGCAGCTGTCTCAGCAGTGGTGTCACCGAGTCAGTCTTACGCTTTCTGAGCACAACCCTGGTAGCACTGTTCTGGACTCTCTGAAGACGCTTCACAGAAGAAAGAGGGAGACCTGCAAGAACTGCATTGCAGTAATCCAGCCTGGACTGTATGAAAGAAACAGCAAGTTGAGTAGCAGCTTCAGCTGAGAGATATGAACGAATAGAACATAGTATTTTAAGATGGTAGAAAGTTGAAGGACAGACAGAAGAAATATGCTGATCAAAAGGGAGTGTTTCATCCAGGCAGACACCCAGATACTTGACTGATTTCTGAAAAGGTACAGAAAAAATTGACAAGGTCAAAGGATCATGTTGTATTGCCGACAGACGAGTGCGATTCCCAACAACTAAAAGCTCAGTCTTGTTCTCATTTAACCTGATGTTTTTGCTAGTCACTCTGTTATTGACCATTCCTTTGTTGATGATACCCAGCTTCAAAAATCGGCGGAACCTACCCAACTTGACAGCGCTATTCAGTCTATGGAATCCTGCCTTCATGATGTCAAATCCTGGATAACATGCAACAAATTAAAACTTAATGATGACAAAACGGAAGCTCTGATTGTTTCCTCTCAGCGTATGTCTGCAACGATATCTCTTCCAGAAACTCTTACAGTTGGCAATGCTTGTGTTCAGTTTTCTAAGTCAGCAAAGAATCTCAGAGTTACCCTCGATTCAAATCTTACAATGCATAAACAGGTTATTAATCTCATACGTTCCATCAATTATGAGCTCAGACGAATCAGTGCTGTTCGACACTTTCTGTCTGTTGCAGCCACGAAAACTCTTATTTCTGCCTTTATTCTTTCCCGCATTGACTATTGCAACTCTCTTCTCTGTGGCTGTCCTAAGTATCTCCTCCAACGTGTTCAAAAACTGCAAAGCAGTGCAGCACGTCTCACTCTCAAGATTCCACGTTCTGATCATATAACACCTCATCTTCGTAACTTGCACTGGCTTCCAGTAGAGGCTAGAATCAAGTATAAAATAGCTTGCCTTTGTTTCGGTGCTGTTCACTCCTCTGGTCCCGTCTCTCTGAACTAGTAACTGTTTACACACCTGCTCGCTCCCTACGTTCTTCCTCTGACTGCTGCACACTCAAGGTTCCTCGGGTCCACACGAAATCGTTTGGTGAACGATCTTTCTACTATTTAGCACCTCACTTATGGAATTCCCTCCCACAACATGTCCGCTCATCTGACTCTATTTCCGCCTTTCGCTCTGCCCTTAAAACTCACTTGTTTCGGACATATTATGATTGATTAGTGTTTGTGTGTGAGGTGTGTGTGTGTGTGTGGGTGGGGGGTCCGTTTTATTGCAGAAATCTTGTAAAAAATGTATTTACAATTATTTTATTATTCGTATTTTGTATGTAGAATGTCTACGTCTTGTAAACTTTAAATGCTTGTAAATGAGGTAGAAGGGTATTTTTGTTTTTGCAAAATTTGTCTATTATAATTAGTCATGTAATTGGTATGTCGATGGCAGTATGATTTTATTTCAAGTTGCAGTATTGTATTCAAACTTGATTGGGAATGTGAATGTGGTCTATGTTTCTTCTTAGAATGTTCATGTTGTAACTATTTTACTCTTGTATAATTAATTGTGTGCGAGTGTGCGTGTGTGTGTGTGTGTGTGTGTGTGTGTGTGTGTGTGTGTGTGTGTGTGTGTGTGTGTGTGTGTGTGTGTGTGTGTGTGTGTGTGTGTGTGAGTGTGTGTGTGTGAGTAAGGAAGTAAGAGAACGTTGTGTGTAAGCATCGTGCTTATTTTACTTTCTAATGATTAATTATTTGTTTGCCTTTAATGTTCTTGTTATCAATGTAAAGCGCACTGAGCTCATGTGAGAAATAGCGCTATATAAATTCCCATTATTATTATTATTATTATTATTATTATTATTATTATTATTATTATTATTATGTTTATCCATCCACGATTTGATGTCAGACACAAGATGTTCTGTTTGACGGGAAAGCACAGGACAATCTGAAACAGGAGCAGGCTTTAGTGTCATCAGCGAATTTGTGATAGTCAAAGTGATTTCTTTGTATGTCATCAGAAACTGGCTGGGTATACAGAGTGAAGAGAATGAGACCTAACACTGACCCTGTGGAACACCACAACATAGCTGTGAGGGCTTGGATAGCAGACCATTGACAACAACGCATTGTGAAGGTCCAGACAGATAGGACCTGAACCAGTTTAAAGCAGTAGATCAAGGAGAATGGTATGTTCAATGGTGTCAAAGGCAGACGATAAAGATCTAGAAAGGCGACAACAGACACAAGGTTCTGATCCATGCTTGAAAGGAGGGAATCTGTAACAGCCAACAGGGCTGTTTCAGTGCTATGACACACGCGATAAGTAGATTGCCTTGACTCAAGAAGGCCATTATCCTGAAGATGTTACAGAAGCTGTGACAGAGCAACCTTTTCAAGCAATTTAGAAAGAAAAGGAAGGTTGGAAACTGGTCTGTAGCTTTGCAGTAGATTGGAGTCAAGAGTAGGTTTCTTCAAGAGAGGAATGACAATAGCATGTTTCAAAGAACTATCAACTGTGCCAGTAAGAAGGCTGTGGTTAATGCTTGAGGTGATGAGTGGGAACAAAACATCCTGACATTGTTTTACTAGCTCTGTTGGCATGGGATCAAGGGAACAAGTCTTGTTTGGGGACTGTTTCAAGAATGTCCTTATTTCATCTTCAGACACAGGTCTGAAATGGGTCGAGCATGACCTGTGAAAGGGGGTGTGGAAGTTATCAGTCGGAAAATGATCAAAACTCTGCCTAAGCTTCCTGATTTTATCAGAGAAAAAGGAACAGAAAGCATCAGGAATGTCTGGTAGGGCTATGTCCACTGGAAGCACAAGAGTTGTTGATTTCCCCATGAGTTTATCGGACACGGCAAAAAGTTGTTTGCTGGAAGAACTGTTTTTGATTTCATCACAATAGTATTCATGCTTGGCTGCACCCTGTTCGTCCTTGAGAACGTCTCTATCATGCACAAAGATCATTCGATCCACCGTTAGTTTGGTGGAGCGCCACTGACGTTCCACTTTACGAAGTTTGCACTTCTCACTCTGGAGTTCGTCCGTCTTCCACGGGGCAGAGGGACGATCAGGGATGCGGCGGGTGATGAGCGGAGCATGTCGATCCAGGATCTGCTTCAACCCGGTGCTGTAGGCAGCAGCATCAACTGATCCGGAAACAGTCGCCTCCGAACCAAATGCTGCAACGTCACAACGGAGCTTTTCAACGTCGATTTTCTTCCAGTTTGTTTGAGGAAAGAACTCGTTTTGGTTTTCGGGGTGGTGGAATGGCAGATGACAGACGAGAGCAAAATGGTCACCCAGAGCAAGGTCCATCACACCAGACTTCAGGAGTGGACGATCTTGACCGACTACCAGCTAGTCCAGTGTGTGGCCATGACGATGAGTGGGCTCCTGCATCGCCTGGTGTAGTCCAGTGTGTGGCCATGACGATGAGTGGGCTCCTGCATCGCCTGGTGTAGTCCAGTGTGTGGCCATGACGATGAGTGGGCTCCTGCATCACCTGGTGTAGTCCAGTGTGTGGCCATGACGATGAGTGGGCTCCTGCATCGCCTGGTGTAGTCCAGTGTGTGGCCATGACGATGAGTGGGCTCCTGCATCACCTGGTGTAGTCCAGTATGTGGCCATGACGATGAGTGGGCTCCTGCATCACCTGGTGTAGTCCAGTGTGTGGCCATGACGATGAGTGGGCTCCTGCATCGCCTACTGCTGCTTGCTAGGCGCATGAACACTACTCAGTATGCCTAATATACAAGAGTAATCGAACTATAGTCCTTTATTGTTCTTGTTTTTATTGGTTTGTCTTTCAAACTGATTATTTTTAAATAAACTGAAATTTAAAACATTTAAATGTTAGAATGTACTGCTCGCCGTTTGCTTTGCGTCACTTTGTTTGACAAACGCTGTCGTAGGGCCTATATTCCATTGACTTCATTCAAATATAAATGTATCCATCTCATTGTCTGGTCATCTGACAACAAAACATAATCAATGACAATAGAGTACATGGAGGTCTGTCTTTCCCTGCACAGTGATTCCACCCCAGACCTGAAGTGAGCTGCTTCCATAACGGTCATGCAAAGCGAGTGTTGAGTAGTATATAAAGCCAAAACAGCGATATCCAAAATGTCACATAAAAGACGACTAGAAAAAGCGACATGTGTAGCTATCTTCTGCCAATAAAGTACCTCCTTAACGGTCAAAAATCTCAACGTGACCTCCAGAATCAATCTCTAAAACGTTGTAATTAAATTGTTTGTCTACATGGATATTTATATAGGTTGAAAAAGCTGTAATATATATTACTAGCGCAACGCCCCGTACCGGTAACGCCTAGTACCGGTAACGCCTTGTACAGGTAACGCCAAGTACCGGTACCGCTGAGTACCGGTTTCGCCGGGTCCGCAAAATATTATATTTTTACTTTTGTGGCTGAAAATACAATTTTGTTACCCCTACCACTTTCAAGGCCTACCGATCTCCATCACTTTGACCTTGACCTTGATCGGTATGCAATCATCAGAACAACCATAAGCCAAAGTACCTACATGCCAACGGTGTGGACGTTATAGCCCCTTAAAGATTT
>CM065681.1:95447873-95465373 GCA_017654935.2 Phymorhynchus buccinoides
TGTGTGTGTCTGTGTGTCTGAAACACAAAACGGGCCATATAACTCCGCCGTTTTTGGACCGAATCGCTTCAAATTTGCTGTGAGCCCTAACGGGGCGATGGCAACGGCAACCGAGGCGGCCGTATCATTTGCGCGGTTTCGCAAATGCGCGAAACGCGCATCCGCCGGCCTCTCGGCGCCCGTATCTCCGGCGTTTCTGGGCCGATTGCCTTCCAATTTGGCAGATAGATGACCGGGGATGGTGACTATCGGTGTGCCAAACCGGAAGCGAATCGGTTCAGAAACGCGCGCGCTATACGCCGCTTCACTTTTTCACGAATAACTCCGCTGTTTCGTAACCGAATCGCCTCGAATTTGCTGTCAGGCTTGCTATGGCAAGGGCAAAGTCTGGCAGCAAATTGGAAGAGAATCGGGAGCGCGTCACTCTCAGAGCAGCGCCAACGGGAAACGGGGCCTTATAACTCCGCCGTTTCTTAACCGAATCGCTTCAAATTTGATGTACTCAGCGTTACCAGTACTTGGCGTTACCGTTACTAGGCGTTACCAGTACGGTGCATTGCCAGTACTAGGCGTTGCGCTAGTGATAATAATAATAATGGGCATTTCTAGCGCTTAATCTTAAATAAGACATAAGCGCTTGGCAATAATAAATAATTTATTAATAAATGAATAAACCATCAATAGAAACAAATGAACGTCAAAAATATATTAAAACACACGCGCGCGCACACCCCCCCACCCACACACACACACACACACACACACGCGCACACACATAAACATGGACACACAATAAATGCACACACACACACACACACAAATGTGCGCGCACGCACCCACAAGCGCACACACGCACACGCACGCACACACACACACACACACACACACACACGCACGAATACAAGTTATCATAGACAGTGTCGTCTCCAACAGTTCTCACGCCTACCACCTGTGGCTGGGGATCCAGAGGGACCACGATGGCCAGTACATGACGTCAAACGGTGATGACGTCAACTCGGGCATTGAGAACGGCATTGGTGACGATCACATAGAGGGCGCTGCCTGCGTGGCTGCAGACACCACCAATACTAACTCCATCGCTCTACAGGCTGAAGAGTGCTCCTCCAATCATCTCCCTTTTCTCTGCATGGTGAACACGGGTAAGAAATAGTTAATTCATCTCCGCTTCTCCAAAGGATCCTACGTTAAAATCTTCAAAAAGAGTCAAGTGTTTGAGTGTTTCTGTTTTTGTTTTGTATGGTGAATATTGACAAACAAGTAGTAAAGATTATGGTTTTTCTCTGTGGGGCATGTTGTGTTAAGTTTGCTAAGGAAGTTCAATGTGTGTGCTTTTCTTTGTGAATCTTTCCATCTGCAAGTAACCATAACCAAACCATGTTGTGAAAACTTTGGCTGCAAAATTGGGTGGGTCTGAGTTAAGCTTAAAGATTATCGTTTCATTCTTTTCCTCTCCAAAGAATCTGTGTGAAACTCTACAAAGATGGTTTCTTTTTATTTTGCTGTTTCTATCTCCATGTTTGAAAGTTATAGTTTATAGCCATAGTCCTTCTTCTTCTTCTTCTTCGATCGCTCAGACAGTTTCCTGTCCATTATGAGCGCAGATGCGTAATGCTGCCGTTATGCGCCTAACTAAGAAATAGTTAGGCCCAGCAAGTCCGACATCGGCTGGAGGAAATCTTTTTTAAAGTGTTTCGTGAAAAAGGCAGGAGAATGGACCGGTTAGGTAGAAAGATAGTAGGTGACAGTAAGCAAAGGGAAAAGGCAGACGACGCTACAATCATGGAACTTCCAGAAGGTGGGGGAACTATTTATGCAAAAGACCCCCTGGTATACCCTCGGGGGAAATAACCATAATCCATAAGTGGTAAAACCACTGTCCCACAAATATAACAATTGGCTGGCTCTGTTTCTGACACTGTTGCCTTGCATACAAGAGCATCCTGGATCCATTCAGGATATCAGCAGGGTTCCTCTGCTCACAATGTACTAAGCCTTGTGCTATAACCATCAACCAAACAGGTGTAAAACATCTGAGCCGCCAAAAATGTCTGGTTCTGCGTTTAACGCTCTTACGTTGTGATGAAGAGAATATTAGTCCCATAGTGGACAGAAACAGCAGGCCTTCTGGTCAGCTCCATGTCTTTATATTAGCGAGAGACAATGAAGCCAAGACCGCAACTGATGTACGTTGTTCGCGCACGTTATAGAACCCATCGGCAACAAAGGCCGTGTTATTCCCCAATAGCTTCAGAAGTAACCTACATTTTGTTTTTACTTTGAGTGAAAGTGTTTCTTCTTACCATGCATCGAAATTGGCTACAATCCCTTCTTGTGCATATACAGTGCAGCTTCCATTAAGACCTTCCCTATCAAGACTCCCTCCCACTTAAGACCTACTTCTCTGAAACATTGCCTTTCTTTGTAAGTATTAAAAATTACCTCCCTTATGCAACTCCCTCCCACTTAAGACCTACTTCTCTGAATCATTGCCATTCTTTGTAAGTATTAAAATTACCTCCCTTATACAACTCCCTCCCACTCAAGACCGTATTATTGGACTATTTGTCAAGGTGTCTATAGGGAGGTTCCACTGTAGTAAGTTGCCGGGTGACATCCAAAACGTGCTATCACCAGAGGAACACGGAAGGCTGGCGGGACCTGGCTTTCACCCACATGGTCTGATGTTACAGAGAGCAACGTGTGGGGTGGGTGGGGGTCATGGTCGCAGTGCAGCGTCACCTGTGGTCAGGGGGCAAGGGTCAGGGGTCGCAGCTGTCACGTGGGCAGCCAGGTGTCGGGCAGTGCCAGCGGGGAGTGTGACGAAGAAGAGGAGGAGGAGGAAGACTGCGTCATGGCCGATTGCACAGGTAGTTCAATAGCTTGTAGGTGTCGTTTAGTTCCAGGGTTTGTTTCGTGGGTTTGCGTTCTTATTCTTCGTGTAATGTGCTTTCGCGTGTGTGTGTTGGTTTAACCTTTTCTTCTAGTGGTAGTTCTGGTTGTTTTCATCGACCTCCTCCTCCTCCTCCTCCTCCTCCTTCTTCCTTCTTCTTCTTCTTCTTCTTCCTCTTCTTCATTTTTCTTCTCTTTCTTCTTCATTCTTCTTCTTTTTCTTCTTCTTCTTCTTTTTCCTCTTCTTCTTCTTCATTCTTCTTCTTTTTTTTCTTCATTCTTCTTCTTCTTCTTCTTCTTCCTCTTCTTCCTCTTTATTCTTCTTCGTCTTCTTTTTGATCATTTTCTTCTTCTTCTTCTTCTTCTTTTTCTGCTTCTTCCTCTTCATTCTTCTTTTTCTTCTTCTTCGTTTTCATCTTCTTCTCCTTCCTCCTCCTCCTCTTCTTTCCCATGTTCTTGTTCTTGTGCTGTTGTCCTTTTTGGTGATGTTGTTGTTCTTCTTCTTTTTAAGATATTCTACTTATTTCTTCATCTCCTCCTTCTCCTCTTCCTCCCCCTGCTTTCATCCTTCTCTGTTTTCATCTTTTTGTCTTTCATTCAAACCCTGATGGAATGACGTCAGCACGGTAACTGTGTTGCTAGTTCCTTTTCATATTTGCTTTATTAGAGACACGTCTCTATGTTATTTGCTACTGCGATATCTAAGGCTTTGTTGCTTTATATTTTGAGTTACGAGACTAGTTCTTTGTTATGAGAAGTTTTGTGAGCTACGAGTGTAGCTTTATGTTATGAGCGTTTTTGTGAGTTGTGAGTTGTGAGTATGCCTTCGTGTTATGAGCGTTTTTGTGAGCTGTGATCCCCTTTCTCTGACTAGTTCAAAAGGCCTCAAGTAATATGTGTTTGTTGGTAGTGTGATACCTTTGTTTGCCAGTGCTCGCTCTCTCTCTCTCTCTCTCTCTCTCTCTCTCTCTCTCTCTCTCTCTCTCTCTCTCTCTCTCTCTCTCTCTCTCTCTCTCTCTCTCTCTCTCTCTCTCTCTCTCTCTCTCTCTCTCTCTCTCTCTCTCTCTCTCTCTCTCTCTCTCTCTCTCTCTCTCTCTCTCTCTCTCTCTCTCTCTCTCTGTATCTCTCTCTCTCAGCCTAAGTTCTCATCCTTAAAGTTTCTGAAGTATGGAGACTCTCTGTCTGCCTGTCTGTTTGTCGCTGTCTCTTCAGTTTCAATTTACCTGCCTCTGTCTGTCTCCTTCTTCTTCTTCTTCTTCTTCTTCTTCTTCTTCTTCTCTCTGTCTATGTCTCTCTCCCTCCCGTTCATCTGTCAATCCTGGGACAGAACATTCTAGTCATCACACCTTTGAGTTGCTTGCCAGAGGTAATCGCCAGGAAACAGGCTAGACCTGTGCAGTTTCCATCAGCAAATCCCAATGGTTCTCTTGCGTGTTGCTGGGACTTATCTAATACAGCATGTGGCAATTTCCTGAGTATGCTCAGCAGATCAACAACGGAGTAATTGCAACATTATAGAAATTATGCAATCCGTCGTAACTTACGGCTTAAGATCTTTTATTAATAACAAACTGAAAGAAGGGGGTGGGGTTGGAGGCGGGAGGGTGAGGGTGTTTACCGACGTCAGGGACAGTATGTTCTACTGCTTCTTGTTGGATTCTGTTTTCTTTTCTTCTCAAAGTTTCATTCACAAAGTAGGATTTCCTATGTACAAAATGTACGGATTGGGGGGACGGGTTGAGGAGGGAGAACGCACTGTTACATATATATTTAAACTTCAAACCATTACTCCACAGAGAGAGAGAGAGAGAGAGAGAGAGAGAGAGAGAGAGAGAGAGAGAGAGAGAGAGAGAGAGAGAGAGAGAGAGAGAGAGAGAGAGAGAGAGAGAGAGAGAGAGAGAGAGAGAGAGACATTTGAAACATTTGAAACATTTGTTTGAAACATTTGAAACATTTGTTTGAAACATTTGGAACATTTGTTTATTTAGGGAAAAGAATAAGCACACAATGGGCTTGTTTACATCTTGCCCTCGAAACAAAACAAGAAAAGCATAATTAAAACATCAATTAATGAACAAAAGCAAAAACACAAAAACATAAACCACCTACACATTCATACACCCCTCCCCCTCCCCCCACCTACCACCAACCTCGCACACAGCACAGAGAGAGAGAGAGAGAGAGAGAGAGAGAGAGAGAGAGAGAGAGAGAGAGAGAGAGAGAGAGAGAGAGAGAGAGAGAGAGAGAGAGAGAGGAGAGAGAACAGAGACAACAGAGAGACAGAGAGAGACAGAGAGAGACAGAGAGGGACAGAGACAGAGACAACAGAGAGACAGAGAGAGAGAGAGCCAAAGAGAGGCAGAGATTAACAGAAATAGACAGAGACAGAGAGAGAAAGAAGAGAGAGCCAAGCGTATCATAGATGCGTACCAACACTGCTATATACCACATATGTGTCAACAATTCCTTTGATGGTTTTACGACAACTAAAAGAGTTTCAGTTTGAGTTTCATTCATGTAGACCAGATATGAACCTGATACAGAAGCTTGTAACAGGAAAGAGTGTCACGTGACACAACCAACCAATAGAAAGAGTTCAAAGATGGCGGCACGTTCGCTTTCTGGCATGGACAGCATCAAAGAGTATCAGTGCTAACCTGTCCGTGAAACGAGCAGCTCAATAGTATCTGCAGTCATTGATTTCTGTAACCTGCGCAAATAAGGTTTCCATGTAGC
Source organism: Phymorhynchus buccinoides (assembly GCA_017654935.2). Classification (NCBI taxonomy): domain Eukaryota; kingdom Metazoa; phylum Mollusca; class Gastropoda; order Neogastropoda; family Raphitomidae; genus Phymorhynchus; species Phymorhynchus buccinoides. The sequence goes on from CM065681.1 coordinate 95,453,520, forward strand.
GGTTCCGGATCAGTGAAGGCCTCTGTGTCTGGACACTGCTCTCTTCTGTGATGACTAGGGCGGCATCAAGTGTATCAAAATGTAGGGGGGGGGGGTAAAGAAACTGTGAAAGTGGTCGAGGAAAAATGGACTAGAGGGGCATGGGAAAGGACAAACAATCTTCAAAGTCCTTCGATGTGTGTGTGTGTGTGTGTGTGTGTGTGTGTGTGTGTGTGTGTGTGTGTGTGTGTGTGTGTGTGTGTGTGTGTCTGTGTGTGTGTGTGTGTGTGTGTGTGTCTGTGTGTGTGTGTGTGTGTGTGTGTGTGTGTGTGTGTGTGTGTGTGTGTGTCTGTCTGTCTGTCTGTCTGTCTGTGTGTGTGTGTGTGTGTGTGTGTGTGTGTGTGTGTGTGTGTGTGTGTGTGTGTCTTTTTTTTGTCTTGGAACTCTTTATGTAATAATATTTTATATTTTATATGCTTTATAAGCTAAATTCCAAGATTCCTGGTTACAGTCTCTTCAGTCGAGTAACAAAAGTTATTATTATTATAGACATTATAAAGCAACATTTCGAAAAGAAACATATATTATAACGTATCCTGACAATAAGTTTAATATAAAAAAAATTAGACGTAGTTGTCATAAATTACCAATTGAAACAGGACGACGACTTGGACTTGACCGACAGGACCGCTTGTGTGACACATGTGTTATGGGTGTTATTGGTGATGAATATCACCTTGTAACTGAAGGTCCATGTTTTCAAGAACTTCGATGCATTTTGCCAAGGTATTATATAACTAAGAAATCAGTTTTTCATTTTTGTCAATTTGTGTCCAAGACAAAATACCAATTGAAAATAGCAAAACTTTATAAGATCAGGAAAGGTTGTTTGACACTAGACTACAGCTTAGTTTTGTTTGATGAATGTGTGTATTGTGTGTTTTTTGTTTCTGGACATATGCTTTATATTCTGTTTATCGTCCATGCCCCCAAGAGGGGTCAAAGGATTATTCTTTATGAGATTTCTCTTTATGAGATAATAAAGTATTCTTGAGTCTTGAGTTATTATTAAATTGAAACACATTGAACTTATGGGTTAATTCATGACTAAAATTTACAACAAAGGCAATTTAAAAGTCCTTGGTTTTAACATCAGTTTACATCAGGACCAAAAGTTAATAGGAGTTTTTGTCCTTTGCCGATCGTAGATCGCAAAGGAGTATGTTTTCGTTCGAGTTTGTTTGTTTGTTTGTTTGTTTGTTTGTTTTTTATTTGTTTGTTTGTTTGTTTGTTTGTTTGTTTTTTGTTTGTTTGTTTGTTTGTTTTGGTGTGTTTTTTGTCCTTTGCCGATCTTCTTTTTTCGTGTTTTTTTCTGTCTGTCCCATATTTCCCGAACCGCTTGACCGAATCGCTTCAAATTGTGTGTGGTGGTGTGTCACCATGAGAGGAAGGCATCCGCGCAAACATTTTTGCCGTCCTGACCTTGACCTTGGCGTATGACCTTGAAAACCGACAATCTTTAAGGGGCCCTAACTTCCACACCGTTGGTCTTAGAGTCTTGAAATTTGCCATGTAGGTACTTTGGCTTATGCCAGTTCTGATGATGGCATACCGATCAAGGTCCGGGAGATCAGTAGGCCTTGAAAGTGGTAGGGGTCTACAAATTGGGTTTTAAGCCATATTTTCCACAGAAGCGCTTCAGATTGTGTGTGGTACTGTATAACCTAGAGTAGAAAACATCCCAGCATAAATTATCGCCATGCTGACCTTGACCTTGAAGTGTGACCTTGAAAACCGAAATGTCCTTCTTTGCGCTACATATTTCTTCTTCAAGCTGTATCTCGTGAACCAGAAGACAGAATCCCTTCCAATGTTGTGTCAGGATGTGACACTAAGAGTATAACACATTCGTATATAAATTATCCCTCGGAAATAGAATGTCGCCGAGCGGCAGACATGCTTCCGTTTTTCTTCACCCTCCTATGTCTCGTGAAATACTGTATAGAATCACTCCCAATTTTTTTGGGGGGTGTAAACAGAAGAGTAGAAGACATTGCAGTACAAATTATGCCACGTGGGATTTCAATGTCGCCGAGCGGCAGACATGTCTCCGAGTTATTATTATTATTATTATTATTATTATTATTATTATTATAATGGAACTACACAAAAGTGTGTCACTTTTTGAGCATTAGCATCCCTTCTGTTAAGGACTAGAGTCCTCAGCTGACCTCAACAGTTCAGTGGGTCAGACACATACCATTGTTTAGTTTCCAAAAGGTGCAGCACAAAGTGTGATTGTACCAATCACACACAGGAGAGGGGGGGGGGAGAAAGTGAGTGCCCCAAATGGGATCGAACCTATCTCTTGTCACAAATCAAAAGCACTGGCCGCCAAGTTTGTGACTTTGAAAAACTCGAACAACTATAATACGACCTGTGTAGTCAGTGCATGGGAGGTGGAGGTGGGGTGAGTGTGGGGGTGTTATACAAAAACAGGAATTGAATACTATTTGACATCACTTTCCTTCTAACAGCAAGCTGAGAGTCAGTGTTAAAGAGGATGTTATTGATTATCCTCCAGTGATCACATAGTCTAGAAGAGAGAGAGAGAGAGAGAGAGAGAGAGAGAGAGAGAGAGAGAGAGAGAGAGAGACAGAGAGACAGAGAGAGAGAGAGAGAGAGAGAGACAGAGAGAGAGAGACAGAGAGAGAGAGAGAGAGAGAGAGAGAGAGAGAGAGAGAGAGAGAGAGAGAGAGAGAGAGAGAGAGCAGAAACTTGAAACTTGGAATCTTTGATGAGGATAACTGAGTAAGCATACTATTGCTTTTTTCATCAGGTCCTCACCAACAACAACAATAACAACAACAAACGTAATAAAGGTAAAGAAAATACTTCAATAAGTTAAGAAACAAATACTAGTGATTCACAAACAAAGAACGTAACAATCAAATGCATCAAAATCCAAAAAGTCAAAACTCACATGAAACACAAATCACCATGCACGCCATGCACGCCATTCCTTTCACAACATGCATCATATTTATGCTAGCAAGTAAACAGTAACAATCTAGGGAGCATACGACTCCGTCTGGCATGGGAGACTGCTCCCAAAAAATAGCGAACTCGGCATAGAGGGAAATATGTTTAACTTCATCCATTCCTTCCTAGAAAACCGCACTATGTCAGTCAAGGTGGGCCAGTCTCTCTCTAAAACCTACAGCTTAGATATGGGAGTGCCCCAGGGCAGCATAGTAGCTCCAACTTTATTCAATATAATGCTACATGATATCAAATCTCTTTCACTTAAAGGTACAAAAATGTCCATGTATGCAGACGATATAGCTCTTTGAACTCTCACCTCCGGAAGAACAAATACTAAACAATTCGAAAATTGCTAAAAAAATAAACCAAAACTGTACAACAGTTTTGCCGCCTATCTCTGGGAAAATGGCTTGACACTATCTCTAAACAAATGCGAATTCATTATTTTTTCCAACGTCTCTAGAATTAAAAAAACTGATCTTGACTTGAAATTCTTGGTGCAAAAATTAAACCAACTCTAAAGTCAAATGCTTAGGAGTAGTGCTGACACCCAACTTGCTTTGGACAGCACACATCAACCGCACCATTAAAAAAGCCTCCCAGGCTATAATCTTTGTAAAGGTTATTTCAAAGGAACTATGGGCTAAAGACGCCAAATTCCTAACCTATCTAACACGTTCTTTAGTCAGAAGCCGCCGTGGTCTTGAAAAATGTAATCTCCATGCTCAGGGAGAAATAGCCAACAATTTTAATCTAACAATTTAAAAACAAATGTAAATATTTATAACTCAGAATAGTCTCGTGCGAGCCGTGGCACTTACATTATAACTTGACCTTTATTCAAGATACACTACCGAATTAAAACAAAAATATAAACTAAATTAAAAACAACATCTATATTTTGAGAAACTCTTTTTTACTTCCCCTTTCTCCCCAAAATCTAAAAGTTAAAGAAATGTCCCATATGACTTCGGTCGAGAGGACGTAAAACAAAACTTTCTCCCAGAAGCCGCCTAACTTACGGCATGGAGACCTTCTACACCTCTACTAAATCTCAATTCAAACACCTACAGGCCATAGAAGCCAAATCACTCAAAGTTGCTATGGGTATTCCCCAATATGCTATTAATAAACTGGTATACAGGGATGTCGACTGGCTCCCCCTCGATAAACTTATGAAACTTCATTGTGCTAGCAGCCTAACAAGATTATTTTCCACCAAACAAGGATCATTGGGCGAATTTTACGAAGATTACAAAGAATCATCTAACATTATTTTAACCAGATTAAAAAACAAACACCCTTGTACCCATGAACATGTGATTGACCTGATTGTCTACACCGAAAACTTATTCCAAGAGGCTGCAATGGTGTTAAACTAGAAGAGGTCACTCCAATACCGAATTGTGAATATCCGCAGTGGGAACGGGAAGATCCTATATTCGACACCTCCCTACACCAAATGTATTCTAAACAGGAAGACCCTAACCTAATTACTATAGCAGCTAAAAAAAGCTTAGTCTTCACAACCACCTTCTGGTTTATACAGATGGCTCCAAATTAGATAACCAAACAGGATGCGCTTTTACCATTTCCAAATTATTCAAACTCAATAACAAAATATCTATTTTCAGTGCAGAACTATGGGCCATTTTGGAAGCCAGCAATTATATAAATAACCTTACCAACCCCCCAGTTATTGTTGTAATCCTGACAGACTCCTTATCTTCCATCAAGGTTATTCAGGGCAACGCCAAAATAAGACTAGAAATAATAAACGAAATAAGATTCCTATTCCACCAACTAAAACTTAAGGGAGTCGATCTTATGTTGACATGGATCCCGTCCCACTGCGGAATAAACGGTAATGATCAGGCGGATCGAGCTGCCAAAGCTGCAGCCAGTTAGTGACATTAAAAACAACATAAAGATTGCGATCTTTAAACAATGGACAAAGGAGCTTGAAATATATGCAGGAGCACGCGCGTACGATCAGCACATCGAGCGCAAAGGACTATTCCTCCACGTACCCTTCTCTACCCAAGCCTTAATTGTTAGATTAAGAACAAATTCTATTCCATCTAAATTCAACCCCATACAATGCCAATGCCGTAATATTATAGATACAAATCACCTATTTGATTCCTGTAAACACATCACTACGGAACTAAATAACTTCATTCTCAAATTAAAAGAACATACTATTACATTTAATACAAACTCCATTCTGACAAAAGGTACTGAGGGCTGGGCCCCTCTTGTATGATTGGCCGAGGCAATTCCTCAAGCCTCCTTTGGATATTAGTCCGTCACCAAAGGTGATCGGACTATTGCGATGGGCTGGTTTGTATTTTTGTTTGTTAGTCCGTCACCAAGACGGACTATTGCGATGGGCTGGTTTGTATTTTGTTTGTTTGTTTGTTGTTGGTTTTTTCTGTCTGTCCCAAGGATATCTCCCGAACCGCTTGACCGAATCGCGTCAAATTTTGTGTGAAGGTGTGCCTCCTTAATAGGAAGAGATCGGCGCAAACCATTTTGCCGTCGTGACCTTGACCTTGACATACGACCTTGAAAACCGAACATCTATTTTTAGCCATATATCGGGCACCGATCAACTAGGATGTTGAAACTTGGTATGAAGGTGGTTTGGCTTATGCCCGTTCTGATGATGGCATACCGATCAAGGTCAAGGTCAAGGTCAAAAAGATCGCTGGAGCCTGAAAATTGGAGGGTCATTTTTTTCTCCTTCTGTCTGTCCCAAGGATATCTTTCGAACGGGTTGACCGAATCACGTCAAATTTTGTGTGCTGGTGTGTCACCATGAAAGGAAGGCATCCGCGCAAACCATTTTGCCGTCGTGACCTTGACCTTGGCGTACGACCGTTAGTGTTAGAGCCTTCAAATTTGGCATGAAGGTACTTTGGCTTATGCCCGTTCTGATGGTGGCATACCGATCAAGGTCAAGGTCACGGTCCGGGCGATCAGTAGGCCTTGCAAGTGGTAGGGGTCTACACATTTGGTTTTAAGCCATATTTTCCACATTGGTACTTGACAGAAGCGCTTCAGATTGTGTGTGGTACTGTATACCCTAGAGAAGAAAACATCCGAGCATAAATTATCACCATGCTGACCTTGACCTTGAAGTGTGACCTTGAAAACCGAAATTTCCTTCTTTGCGCTATATGTTTCTTCTTCAAGCTGTATCTCGTGAACTAGAAGACAGAATCCCTTCCAATTTTGTGTCAGGATGTGACACTCTACGGGGTGTCGCAAGTGCGTGGCATTGCTGGTGACGGACATGTCTGCCGCTCGGCGACGCCCTTGTTTATTTTAAATTTTTAACAAGTAAATTACTCTCTCCTAACTAACATTGTTCCAGCTTGGCAGCCTGCTAAGCTCTTTAGTAACTCTTAAATATTATTATAATTCACTCGGTCCCTGTCAGATTAAAAAGGCTTTGAAGCAAGCCCCCCACCCCCCTTGGGTGATCTGCCTTCCCGTTGTACAAAATGTCCCCTTTTTAAACAAATATTGCCGGGACTCGGCCTCATATGCTTAGCGCCTCTGGAGTCCACGGCTTTGTAACTTTTAACCCAATCTGATAGGGATCCTCTGTAGTCTTAATATTTAATCTTAATATAAATGTACAAGTATCGACAAGTTTGGCTTATTTCTTTTAAACATTTTTTAATAAATAAAGATGACCCTCCTGTAAATATGTTTTAAATGACCTTCCACGATTTTTAAACACTTCGTTTCTGTGTTTTTTAAAAGTGGTCTTGAAAATGTTAATCACCAATAGCTCAGGGAGCCAGAACTTTGGCGTATTTTAAATCAAATATCTTAACCAATAAACATATTCATAAAGCAGCCTCTAGGTCGAGCCATGGCACTAAAACTTAATTTATGCCTAATTATCACAGTTTAAATTCAGAAATCTAAAAGTACTTATAAAATGTTCCCCCGTTTTTCTCTAACTTTATCGAACAGAAATATTAACTTTATTTAAAGTACTGTCCCATATGGTTCTTTGTGACTGAGAGGACGTAAAACTTAAACATTCGTAACAATTCAACACTCACAGATGAAGAAGAGCATAAGCTGTTGAGATGTACACTATCAGGATTTAACATGCACTGCAATTAAGCTCTCCGTGTTATGTATGATCATTAGGGCCTATTATTACTGCAATTAAGCGTGTGTGTGTGTGTGTGTGCGTGTGCGTGTGCGTGTGTGCGTGCGCGTGTGTGTGTTTGTGTTTGTATGTGTGACTGTTTAGTGCGTGCGTGTGTCTGTGTTTAGTGCGTGTGTGCTCGTGCGCGCGCATGTGTGTATAATATATTTTTGTCGTTTTTGGGGCGTCTTTGCTTGCTTGTTAATTCATTTATTATTGTAAGCGCTTAGTGTTTTTTTAAGATTAGGCGCTCTAAATGCTAATTATTGTTATTATATGTATGATCATTAGGGCCTATTATTACTGCAATTAAGCTCTCCGTGTCATGTATGATCATTAGGGCCTATTATTACTGCAATTAAGCTCTCCGTGTCATGTATGATCATTAGGGCCTATCATTACTTCAATTAAGCTGTCCATGTGACATGTAAGATCATTAGGGCCTATTGTTACTTCAATTAAGCTTTCCGTGTCATGTATGATCATTAGGGCCTATTATTACTGCAATTAAGCTCTCCGTGTCATGTATGATCATTAGGGCCTATCATTACTTCAATTAAGCTCTCTGTGTGTGACATGCATGATCATTAGGGCCTATTATTACTGCAATTAAGCTCTCTGTGTGTGACATGCATGATAATTAGGGCCTATTATTACTGCAATTAAGCTCTCCGTGTCATTTACTGCAATTAAGCTCTCCGTGTCATGTATGATCATTAGGGCCTAGTATTACTGCAATTAAGCTCTCCGTGTCATGTATGATCATTAGGGCCTATCATTACTTCAATTAAGCTCTCTGTGTGTGACATGCATGATCATTAGGGCCTATTATTACTGCAATTAAGCTCTCTGTGTGTGACATGCATGATCATTAGGGCCTATTATTACTTCAATTAAGCTCTCTGTGTGTGACATGCATGATCATTAGGGCCTATTATTACTGCAATTAAGCTCTCTGTGTGTGACATGCATGATCATTAGGGCCTATTATTACTTCAATTAAGCTCTCTGTGTGTGACATGCATGATCATTAGGGCCTATTATTACTGCAATTAAGCTCTCTGTGTGTGACATGCATGATCATTAGGGCCTATTATTACTGCAATTAAGCTCTCTGTGTGTGACATGCATGATCATTAGGGCCTATTATTACTGCAATTAAGCTCTCCGTGTCATGTATGATCATTAGGGCCTATCATTACTTCAATTAAGCTCTCTGTGTGTGACATGCATGATCATTAGGGCCTATTATTACCGCAATTAAGCTCTCCGTGTGGCATGCATGATCATTAGGGCCTATTATTACTTCAATTAAGCTCTCCGTGTCATGTATGATCATTAGGGCCTATTATTACTTCAATTAAGCTCTCCGTGTCATGTATGATCATTAGGGCCTATTATTACTGCAATTAAGCTCTCCGTGTCATGTATGATCATTAGGGCCTATTATTACTGCAATTAAGCTCTCCGTGTCATGTATGATCATTAGGGCCTATTATTACTGCAATTAAGCTCTCCGTGTCATGTATGATCGATCATTAGGGCCTATTATTACTGCAATTAAGCTCTCCGTGTCATTTACTGCAATTAAGCTCTCCGTGTCATGTATGATCATTAGGGCCTATTATTACTGCAATTAAGCTCTCCGTGTCATGTATGATCATTAGGACCTATCATTACTTCAATTAAGCTGTCCGTGTGTGACATGTATGATCATTAGGGCCTATTATTACCGCAATCTTAATCTAAAAGTGTGTGACCGTGTGTAGGGCCTATTAGTACTTCAATTAAGCTCTCCGTGTGTGACATGTATGATCATTAGGGCCTATTATTCCAGCTCTCCCTGTGTGACATGTATGATCATTAGGGCCTATTATTCTAGCTCTCCCTGTGTGACATGTATGATCATTAGGGCCTATTATTCCAGCTCTCCGTGTGTGACATAATTAGGGCCTATTATTCTAGCTCTCCGTGTGTGACATGTATGATCATTAGGGCATATTATTCCAGCTCTCCCTGTGTGACATGTATGATCATTAGGGCCTATTATTCTAGCTCTCCCTGTGTGACATGTATGATCATTAGGGCCTATTATTCTAGCTCTCCCTGTGTGACATGTATGATCATTAGGGCCTATTATTCTAGCTCTCCGTGTGTGACATGTATGATCATTAGGGCCTATTATTCTAGCTCTCCGTGTGTGACATGTATGATCATTAGGGCCTATTATTCTAGCTCTCCCTGTGTGACATGTATGATCATTAGGGCCTATTATTCTAGCTCTCCCTGTGTGACATGTATGATCATTAGGGCCTATTATTCTAGCTCTCCGTGTGTGACATGTATGATCATTAGGGCCTATTATTCCAGCTCTCCGTGTGTGACATGTATGATCATTAGGGCCTATTATTCTAGCTCTCCCTGTGTGACATGTATGATCATTAGGGCCTATTATTCTAGCTCTCCCTGTGTGACATGTATGATCATTAGGGCCTTTTATTCCAGCTCTCCCTGTGTGACATGTATGATCATTAGGGCCTATTATTCTAGCTCTCCCTGTGTGACATGTATGCTCATTAGGGCCTATTATTCCAGCTCTCCGTGTGTGACATGTATGATCATTAGGGCCTTTTATTCCAGCTCTCCCTGTGTGACATGTATGATCATTAGGGCCTATTATTCTAGCTCTCCGTGTGTGACATGTATGATCATTAGGGCCTATTATTCCAGCTCTCTCTGTGTGACATGTAGCCTGTGTTTTCTATCAGGGACGCCTACGGCCCAATTGCCGAGCTCTGCATATTTTACAATGTGGAGATTCATTGATTCTGCAGATAATAACAGATGGTCGAGGACTGTATTGAGTTGACTGGCGGACACTTTTCAATGTCCATAATAATCAAACAGATTTGCCATATAATCAATAAAGCGATTACTGTTGTCCGTGCCGTCCAACCTGTTTGGTGTAGCGGGGTGCGATATTTATTTTCGCACTAGATTTTCTGCATTCAAAGGACGTCACTCCTAGTTGTGTGTTTATTGCGAACCCCTGATTGCATGCCGCAGGCATGCGTCGAGTTTCAATCAAGATTACAATAAAGTTGGTACCAAGATAAAGCTTATTGACCAGAGAATGTGTTTATTGTAATAACATTTATTTTATGCAACACTTTACAGCTAAACCCGGTTATAAGAAAATCGAAGGGAGATAATGCTTTGTTTTCTTATATCCGGGTTTTCTGGAAGGAAGGACAAAAATTGCTTATATCCGAAACTCGGATATAAAAAAACATTTTGATTTTTTTTCTTATAACCGAGTTGAATGGGAAAAAAGGGGAAAAAATAAAAGAGAAAAAGAGAATAAAATAAAATAAAAGACAAACAGAAACATAAAACGAAGAGAAAATGCTTTTACCTAATTTGGTGCATGAAAAAAAGGAAAACATGCAAAAACAAAGGAGGAAAAAAAGAAAGAACAGAGCAGAAAATTAAAAACAAAAATGAAGGCAGACGTGGTGTGAGTTGCATGATGAGTGAGCAAGATAGCGGAGAGCAGATGAATGATTGGGTGTGGTGTGAGAGTAACATATTTGTTTAAATGTAAATTTCTGTTTCTTGTTTTTATTCAATATTCTAATTTGGAATTATAACTTACTTTACACAGTGGAAGACAATTTTGTTTTTGCGTTTGTACAATGCCAATGGACAATAAAGAAACCTGGGATCTATGACTAAAACCCGGTTATAAGAAAATCGAAGGGAGATGATGTTTTGCTTATTACCATATCCGAGTTTTCTTATATCCGAAACTCGGATCTAAGAAAACATTTTGAAGTATGTTTCCTTATAACCAAATTGAATGGGGAAAAGGGAAAAGAGAAAAGAAAAAGAAAAGAAAAGAAAGACAGAAAAACTAACGAAGCGAAAATCCTTTTTCCTAGTTTGATGCATGTCTTACATCATACAATCAAAATAGTCTACTAAGAAGAAGATTTAAAGGTGCCTACAACCACTCAACAAAGAAGCCTTTTTTTTTTACTGTTATCAAATACGTACCCCTTCATCTTTCTTGTACTGAATTTATTACCATTTACTGTCCACCCATGCAGCTTTTCATCGATCGTTTGCTTTTGTTTATGTGGATTTTCGTCCACATATTCAGTTATTTGTATTTATCTTCTTAAAGAAATGGATTGCCTTTTCCTCTCTGCCATTGCTGCTGAAAATAAAAGGCTGGACAGTCTCTCTACCACCAACACAAAAGTACAGGCACTCATATTGTTTTCTTCTGCTCAACATTTATTTTGCACAGAATACTGAAGGAAAGTATGGAATAAAGGAACAAAAACAACTCAATTAGTTTTGCAATCAAGTGCCTGTACTGTTTAGAATGTCTGTGACGCAACTGGTATGAGGTAAACTTTCCCTTTTTGGAACACTTCAATTTTCTCGGAACATCCTTTCAGTTCAGGTCCAACTCACTTTTAAAGACACACTGACCCAACACGATTAAGTCCCTTGTTTTTTTCTGGGTAGCTGTGACCCACATACAAAGTCCCCCAACTTCAAATTGAGGCTGCTCTTTAAAATGTTTCGTTTTCAATTTGGGGGCATTTGCATGGGAGTCAAAACTGGTCAAAGCAAGACTTTGTACCA
>CM065681.1:95475373-95476664 GCA_017654935.2 Phymorhynchus buccinoides
TCCACTTAACGTCTTTACAAAATTTTGTTTTAAAAGCATTTAAACGACGTTTAAACATCAAAGAAACAATTTGTCTTGAACTTGTATCTTTGAGTTGTTTTAAAATTAAGTAGCAATTCATTGTACTTGAGCCTTTTATACAATAGCGTGAATATTGACTGTCTGAAGTCATTAACATGCTGTCAAAATTATCTTTGGATAATTTTTCACTATGCTTATAATATTCATGCAGATCTAAAATTACATTAAGTTGAATGGTTCCCTCTGAATTACGCGCTGCACTTCTAGCTGCTCGATCAACCAATTCATTTGAGTATATTCCACAATGGGAAGGAACCCAATAAAAAGTTACACTAATGTCTTTACTCAATAGATGATTAATTAAATGTTTGATCTCTAATATCATTTCAAGGCGTATGTTAACATTTTGACATTTGATAGCTTGTAATGCTGATTTCGAATCTACACAAAGTACTATTTTGCAAGCATTTATAGGTAATTCTGCAGTATAGTGTAATGCCATTAAAATAGCTAAAACTTCTGCAGTAAAAATGGAATAATATTTACATATATCATATCGTTTCTCTATTTTTAATGCCTAAAATCTTTATCCTTGAAAAATAAAGTTCAAGTTTTCAAGTGTTCAACTTTTCAAGTTCTCAAGGTTTTTTTCTCTCTCTCTCTCTCTCTCTCTCTCAATCTCTCTCTCTCTCTCTCTCTCTCTCTCAATCTCTCTCTCTCTCTCTCTCTCTCTCTCTCTCTCCTCTCTCTCTCTCTCTTCATTCATTTATGTGTCTCTGTGTGCCTGGATATAATTTTTGTGCGCATTGGGTCTTGTGTGTACCAGTTTTTCTATGTTTCTGGAGGTTTTATGTGTGCATATAATATTACACACAATATATTTAAAAGTGCTAAGTATTTTTCAACTATGCATGAAGTCTGTGCAGTATTTTGACAACTTCACAGCAATATAATTATCTTAGCCTCACACTCCTGCATTGTCCAACGTAACAGTAACTTCTCTATACAAACTCAAGATCTTCAATTGTTCCTTTCCTTCTTTTCGACATTTCTTTCAGACTACCAGTGGACGGAGTGGGGTGAGTGGGGTGAGTGTGACGTCACCTGTGGTGAGGGTCATAGGTCAAGGTCACGGAGCTGTGAGGACAGTGTCAGCGGAGGTCACAATGACGCACAGTGTGAAGATCAAGGTCAGGACACAGAGGGGTGCTCTGCTTCTGTATGTCAAGGTCAGAGTTCAATGTTTGTTTGTTTGCTTTTTAACAGAGTT
>CM065681.1:95477164-95501238 GCA_017654935.2 Phymorhynchus buccinoides
AATGTTTTTTTCCGACGAACTCCTTCTTTATTATGTATTATCAAAACTCGGATATAAGAAAACCGCTTATAATAAAACTCGTTTATAATCAAGCAAATTCGTTTTCTCCCATCCGCGATGTAAAACCTCTGATATAAGCAAATGATTTCATACAAGAGAGTTAGGTTTGCAGCTTCTGGTCTTATAAGCCGATTTAAAAAACATCTTAGGGCATGAACTGAAAGGCTGTTCCAACAACTAAAAGTGCAGTCGCGTTCCAACCAAACAACAAAAAAGAGGAAACATTATACGTTAGCAGCAAGCCTATGTCACAGACACTTGAAACTGGTACAGGGCCGTTTGAGATTGCAAGACATGAGTTATTTTGGTTCCTTGAAATTTTAACTTTTCCTTCAGTATTCTGTACAAAATTAAATGCTGAAGCAAAAGAAAAAAATATGAATGTCTGTACTTTTGTGTTAGTCGTAGTGATGACTATAGTAGCCTTACCTTAATATGGAAAGATACACCCGAACCCGCTTATAAGAAACACGCTTATCAGTAAAACTCGCTAAATTATAAATTAGCAAAACAAAATTTCTCCTGCCCGAACTTCTTCTTTCTTATTGTATTATCAAAACTCGGTTATAAGAACAGGTTCGCTTGTAAAGAAAACTCGGTTATAAAGCAAGCAAATTCCTTTTCTCCCATCCACAACATGGAAACTTGGATTCAGAAGAAATTGATGTGATAGCAAGAGAGTTGGTTTGCAGTTCATTTTCTTATAAGCGAGTTCTAATTTTCTTATAAGAAGGCGAATTATAACCATTGACAACATTTTCCCTTTAAAACCGCACCAGATCAACATGTCCAAAAATCAACGGGTTTCACATCTGTTTCCGCATTCTTTATACTCTGGAAATAAATTCTTTTGTTTTGACCAGTTCTCTGACCCTCCCATACAAATGCCCGCGCCCCAAACTGAAAACGAAACATCCTTTTAAAGAGCTAGGGCCGCTCATTTTGAAGTTGGGGGGTGGACTTGTATGTGTGGGGCAACACACACTACCCTACCCAGAAAAAAACAAGCGAACCTAATCGTGTTGGGTCAGTGTGTCCTTTAAAGTTAGTTGGACCTAACTAAAAGGATGTTCCGAGAAAATTGAAGTCGTTCCTAAAAGGGAAAGTTTACATCAAACCATTTGTGTCACAGACATTTCTAAACAGTACAGGCACTTGATTGCAAGACTAATTGAGTTGTTTTTGTTCCTTTTATGTCATGCTTTCCTTCAGTATTCTGTGCAAAATAAATGTTGAGCAGAAGAAAACACAATATGAGTGCCTGTACTTTTGTGTTGGTGGTAGAGAGACTGTCCATCCTTTTATTTTCAGCAGCAATGGCAGAGAGGAAAAAGGCAATCCATTTCTTTAAGAAGATAAATACAAATAACTGAATATGTGGACGAAAATCCACATAAACAAAAGCAAACAATCGATGAAAAGCTGCATGGGTGGACAGCAAATGGTAATAATTCAGTACAAGAAAGAGTGAAGGGGTACGCATTTGATAACAGTAAAAAAAAAAAGCTTGTTAGTTGAGTGGTTGTAGGCACCTTTAAATCTTCTTCTCTTAGTAGACTATTTTGATTTTATGATGTAAAAGAAATGCACCAAAAAATTAGGAAAAAAAGGATTTTCCCTTCGTCCCTGTTTGTTTCTGTCTTTCTTTTTCTTCTTTTTCTCGTTTTCTTTTCTCTTTTTCTTTTTTTTCTCTGTTTTCCCCATTCAAACTTGGGTTATAAGGAAACAACTTCAAAATGTTTTCTTATATCCGAGTTTCGGAATATAATAAACGGACTCGGTCGGATATGGTAATGAAGCATAGAAAACCATCTAATCTCCCTCTCTCGATTTTCTTATAACACCGCAATTCGCCCGTTTTAGTCATAGATCCCATCCCATGGTTTCTTTAATTGTCCCCATTGGCATTGTACAAACAAGCAAATACAAAATTGTCTTCCACTGTGTAAAATAAGTTATGCATTCCAAATTAGAATATTGATTAAAAACATGAAACAGAAAATTTACATTTAAACAAATATGTAAATCTCAAACCACACCCAATCATTCATCTGCTCTCCGCTATCTTGCTCGCTCATCATGCAACTCACACCCACTTCTGCCTTCATTTTTATTTTTAAATTTTCTGTTCTGTTCTTTCTTTTTTTCCTCCTTAGTGTTGTTTGCATTTTTTTTCCCTTTTTGTTTTTTTTTCATGCACCTAAATTAGGTAAAAGCATTTTCTCTTTCGTTTTATAATGTTCTGTTTGTCTTTTATTTTATTTTAAGTCTCTTTTTTCGTCTCTTTTAATTTTCCCCCCTTGTTTTTTTTTGCCCATTCAACTCGGTTATAAGAAAAAAACTCTCGAAAATGTTTTCTTATATCCGAGTTTCGGATAATAAGCAATTTTTTGTCCTTCCTTCCTCCAGAAAACTTGGATATAAGAAAACAAAACATTATCTTCCTTCGATTTTCTTATAACCGGGTTTAGCTGTAAAGTGTTGCATAAAATAAATGTTATTACAATAAACACATTCTCTGGTCAATAAGCTTTATATTGGTACCAACTTTATTGCAATCTTGATTGAAACTCGACGCATGCCTGCGGCATGCAATCAGGGGTTCGCAAAAAACACACAACTAGGAGTGACGTCCTTTGAATGCAGTAAATCTAGCGCGAAAATAAATATCGCACCCCGCTACACCAAACAGGTTGGACGGCATGGACAACAGTAATCGCTTTATTGATTAAATGGCAAATCTGTTTGATTATTATGGACATTGAAAAGTGTCCGCCAGTCAACTCAATACAGTCCTCGACCATCTGTTATCATCCGCAGAATCAATGAATCTCCACATTGTAAAATATGCAGAGCTCGGCAATTGGGCCGTAGGCGTCCCTGATAGAAAACACAGGCTACATGTCACACAGAGAGAGCTGGAATAATAGGCCCTAATGATCATACATGTCACACAGGGAGAGCTAGAATAATAGGCCCTAATGATCATACATGTCACACAGGGAGAGCTGGAATAATAGGCCCTAATGATCATGCATGACACACAGAGAGCTTAATTGCGGTAATGATAGGCCCTAATGATCATGCATGTCACACAGGGAGAGCTAGAATAATAGGCCCTAATGATCATACATGTCACACAGGGAGAGCTAGAATAATAGGCCCTAATGATCATACATGTCACACAGGGAGAGCTAGAATAATAGGCCCTAATGATCATACATGTCACACAGGGAGAGCTAGAATACATGTCAACAGGCCCTAATGATCATGCATGTCACACACGGAGAGCTAGAATAATAGGCCCTAATGATCATACATGTCACACAGGGAGAGCTGAAGAATAATAGGCCCTAATGATCATACATGTCACACACGGAGAGCTGGAATAATAGTCCCTAATGATCATACATGTCACACACGGAGAGCTGGAATAATAGGCCCTAATGATCATACATGTCACACAGGGAGAGCTTAATTGCATGTCACACAGGGAGAGTAATAATAGGCCCTAATGATCATACATGTCACACAGGGAGAGCTAGAGGCCCTAATTATGGTCACACAGCGGAGAGGCTAGAATAATAGGCCCTAATGATCATACATGTTCACACATACGGAGAGCTGGAATAATAGGCCCTAATGATCATACATGTCACACACGGAGAGCTAGAATATATATGCCCTGAATGATTATCATGTCACACACAGGGAGAGCTAGAATAATAGGCCCTAATGATCATACATGTCACACAGGGAGAGCTAGAATAATAGGCCCTAATGATCATACATGTCACACACGGAGAGCTAGAATAATAGGCCCTAATGATCATACATGTCACACACGGAGAGCTGGAATAATAGGCCCTAATTATGTCACACACGGAGAGCTAGAATAATAGGCCCTAATGATCATACATGTCACACAGGGAGTAGCTAGAATAATAGGCCCTAATGATCATGGCATGTCACACACGGAGAGCTAGAATAATAGGCCCTAATGATCATACATGTCACACACGGAGAGCTGGAATAATATTGCCCTAATGATCATACATGTCACACAGGGAGAGCTAGAATAATAGGCCCTAATGATCATACATGTCACACACGGAGAGCTAGAATAATAGGCCCTAATGATCATACATGTCACACACGGAGAGTTTTTATTTAGAATAATAGGCCCTAATGATCATACATGTCACACAGAGGAGAGCTAGAATAATAGGCCCTAATGATCATACATGTCACACACGGAGAGCTAGAATAATAGGCCCTAATGATCATACATGTCACACACGGAGAGCTAGAATAATAGGCCCTAATGATCATACATGTCACACAGGGAGAGCTGGAATAATAGGCCCTAATGATCATACATGTCACACAGGGAGAGCTGGAATAATAGGCCCTAATGATCATACATGTCACACACGGAGAGCTGGAATAATAGGCCCTAATGATCATACATGTCACACACGGAGAGCTGGAATAATAGGCCCTAATGATCATACATGTCACACACGGAGAGCTAGAATAATAGGCCCTAATGATCATACATGTCACACACGGAGAGCTAGAATAATAGGCCCTAATGATCATACATGTCACACACGGAGAGCTAGAATAATAGGCCCTAATGATCATACATGTCACACACGGAGAGCTGGAATAATAGGCCCTAATGATCATACATGTCACACAGGGAGAGCTAGAATAATAGGCCCTAATGATCATACATGTCACACAGGGAGAGCTGGAATAATAAGGGCCCTAATGAGCATACATGTCACACAGGGAGAGCTAGAATAATAGGCCCTAATTATGTCACACACGGAGAGCTGGAATAATAGGCCCTAATGATCATACATGTCACACACGGAGAGCTAGAATAATAGGCCCTAATGATCATACATGCCACACACTGGAGAGCTGGAATAATAGGCCCTAATGATCATCATAGACATGTCACACAGGGAGAGCTAGAATAATAGGCCCTAATGATCTATCCCATAGTCACACACGGAGAGCTAGAATAATAGGCCCTAATGATCATACATGTCACACAGGGAGAGCTAGAATAATAGGCCCTAATGATTCATACATGTCACACACAGAGAGCTTAATTGAAGTAATAATAGGCCCTAATGATCATACATGTCACACAGCGGAGATGCATAGAATAATAGGCCCTAATGATGCATAATCCACACACGCCGAGGCCCTAGAATGAATAGCGCCCTTAATGATCATACATGTCACACAGTGGGAGAGCTAGAATAATAGGCCATATGATGATCAATACATGTCACACAGGGGAGAGCTGGAATAATAGGGCCCTAATGCATGCATACATGTCACACAGGGAGAGCTAGGAATAATAGGCCCTAATGATCATACATGTCACACACGGAGAGCTGGAATAACAGGCCCTAATGATCATACATGTCACACACGGAGAGCTGCCGAATAATAGGCCCCTAATGATCATACATGTCACACAGGGAGAGCTAAAATAATAGGCCCTAATGATCATACATGTCACACAGGGAGAGCTAGAATAATAGGCCCTAATGATCATACATGTCACACAGGGAGAGCTAGAATAATAGGCCCTAATGATCATACATGTCACACAGGGAGAGCTGGAATAATAGGCCCTAATGATCATACATGTCACACACAGAGAGCTTAATTGAAGTAATAATAGGCCCTAATGATCATACATGTCACACACGGAGAGCTGGAATAATAGGCCCTAATGATCATACATGTCACACAGGGAGAGCTAGAATAATAGGCCCTAATGATCATACATGTCACACAGGGAGAGCTGGAATAATAGGCCCTAATGATCATACATGTCACACAGGGAGAGCTGGAGTAATAATAGGCCCTAATGATCATACATGTCACACACGGAGAGCTGGAATAATAGGCCCTAATTATGTCACACACGGAGAGCTGGAATAATAGGCCCTAATGATCATACATGTCACACACGGAGTGCTGGAATAATAGGCCCTAATTATGTCACACACGGAGAGCTAGAATAATAGGCCCTAATGATCATACATGTCACACAGGGAGAGCTGGAATAAATAGGCCCTAATGATCATACATGTCACACACGGAGAGCTAGAATAATAGGCCCTAATGATCATACATGTCACACACGGAGAGCTGGAATAATAGGCCCTAATGATCATACATGTCACACACGGAGAGCTGGAATAATAGGCCCTAATGATCATACATGTCACACACGGAGTGCTGGAATAATAGGCCCTAATTATGTCACACACGGAGAGCTAGAATAATAGGCCCTAATGATCATACATGTCACACAGGGAGAGCTGGAATAATAGGCC
This sequence comes from Phymorhynchus buccinoides, assembly GCA_017654935.2. Lineage (NCBI taxonomy): Eukaryota > Metazoa > Mollusca > Gastropoda > Neogastropoda > Raphitomidae > Phymorhynchus > Phymorhynchus buccinoides. The sequence continues at coordinate 95,483,596 of CM065681.1, forward strand.
CTAATGATCATACATGTCACACACGGAGAGCTAGAATAATAGGCCCTAATGATCATACATGTCACACACGGAGTGCTGGGAATAATAGGCCCTAATTATGTCACACACGGAGAGCTAGAATAATAGGCCCTAATGATCATAATGTAACACAGGGAGAGCTAGAATAATAGGCCCTAATGATCATGCATGCCACACACGGAGAGCTGGAATAACAGGCCCTAATGATCATACATGTCACACAGGGAGAGCTGGAATAATAGGCCCTAATGATCATACATGTCACACACGGAGAGCTGGAATAATAGGCCCTAATTATGTCACACACGGAGAGCTAGAATAATAGGCCCTAATGATCATACATGTAACACAGGGAGAGCTAGAATAATAGGCCCTAATGATCATACATGTCACACACGGAGAGCTGGAATAAAAGGCCCTAATGATCATGCATGTCACACAGCGAAGAGCTAGAATAATAGGCCCTAATGATCATACATGTCACACAGGGAGAGCTGGAATAATAGGCCCTAATGATCATACATGTTACACAGGGAGAGCTGAATAATAGGCCTAACAGATCAATACGTTTCACACACGGGAGAGCTGGAATAATATGTTTTATGTTTTCCCCTAATGATCATGCATGTCACACACGGAGAGCTTAGAATAATAGGCACTAATGATCATACATGTCACACAGAGGAGAGCTTGAATGGAATGCAATAATAGGCCCTAATGATTCATACATGTCACACAGGGAGAGCTAGAATAATAGGACCCTAATGATCATACATGTCACACAGGGAGAGCTGGAATAATAGGCCCTAATGATCATTACATGTCACACAGGGAGAGCTGGAATAATATGCCCCTAATGATCATTTACATGATCACACACTGGAGAGCCCATAGCAATAAAAAGGCCCCTAATGAATCATGCCATCGTCACACAGGGAGGAGAGCTAGAATAATAGGCCCTAATGATCATACATGTCACACACGGGAGAGCTGAAATAATAGGCCCTAATGATGCATACATGTCAAACACAGGGAGAGCTGGAATAATAGGCCCTAATGATCATACATGTCACACAGCGGGAGAGCTAGAATAATAGGCCCTAATGATCATACATATCACACAGGGAGAGCTGAGAATAATAGGCCCTAATGCATCATACATGTCACACAGGGAGAGCTGGAATAATAGGCCCTAATGATCATGCATGTAACACAGAGGAGTAGCTTAGAATACTAGGCCCTAATGATCTTACATGTCACACAGGAGAGTAGAATAAAAGGCCCTAATGATCATGCATGTCACACAGGGAGAGCTAGAAAAAAAGAATAATAGGCCTATAATGATCATGCATGTCACACAGGGAGAGCTAGAATAATAGGGCCCTAATGATCATACATGTCACACACGGAGAGCTAGAATAGAAAAGGCCCTAATGATCATACATGTAACACAGAGCTCGAGGAAGCTTAGAATAATAGGCCCTAATGATCATGCATGTCACACACAGAGAGCGCTAGAGCAGTAATAATAGGCCCTAATGATCATACATGTCACACACAGAGAGCTAGAATAATAGGCACTAATGATCATGCATGTCACACAGGGAGAGCTAGAATAATAGGCCCTAATGATCATGCATGTCACACACGGAGAGCTAGAATAATAGGCCCTAATGATCATACATGTCACACACGGAGAGCTAGTAATAATAGGCCCTAATGATCATACATGTAACACAGGGAGAGCTAGAATAATAGGCCCTAATGATCATAGCATGTCACACACGGAGAGCTAGAATAATAGGCCCTAATGATCATACATGTCACACAGGGAGAGCTAGAATAATAGGCCCTAATGATCATACATGTCACACACGGAGAGCTAGAATAATATGGCCCTAATGATCCATAGCATGTCACACAGGGAGAGCTGGAATAATAGGCCCTTAATGCCTTCATACATGTCACACAGGAGAGAGCTGGAATAATAGGCCCTAATGCTTCATACATGTCACACACGGAGAGCTAGATATAATAGGCCCTAATTATGTCACACAGGGAGAGCTGGAATAATAGGCCCTAATGATCAAGGCCATGTCACACATGGAGAGCTAGAATAATAGGCCCTAATGATTATACATGTCACACAGTGGAGAGCTGGAATAATAGGCCCTAAATCATACATGTCACACACGGAGAGCTGGAATAATAGGCCCTAATGATCATACATGTCACACAGGGAGAGCTGGAATAATATGCCCTAGAATGATCATTACATGTCACACAGGGAGAGCTAGAATAATAGGCCCTAATGATCATACATGTCACACACGGAGAGCTAGAATAATAGGCCCTAATGATCATACATGTCACACACGAGAGAGCTAGAATAATAGGCCCTAATGATCATACATGTCACACAGGGAGAGCTAGAATAATAGGCCCTAATGATCATGCATGTCACACACGGAGAGCTAGAATAAAAGGCCCTAATGATCATGCATGTCACACACGTGAGAGCTTAACGGAATAATAGGCCCTAATGTTCATACATGTCTACACAGGGAGAGCTGGAATAATAGGCCCTAATGTTCATACATGTCACACACGGAGAGCTAGAATAATAGGCCCTAATTATGTCACACACGGAGAGCTGGAATAATAGGCCCTAATGATCATACATGTCACACATGGGGAGAGCTGGAATAATAGGCCCTAATGATCATACATGTCACACAGGGAGAGCTAGAATAATAGGCCCTAATTATGTCACACACGGAGAGCTGGAATAATAGGCCCTAATGATCATACATGTCACACAGGGAGAGCTAGAATAATATGCCCTAATGATCATACATGTCACACATGGAGAGCTAGAATAATAGGCCCTAATGATCATACATGTCACACAGGGAGAGCTGGAATAATAGGCCCTAATGATCATACATGTCACACACAGAGAGCTTAATTGAAGTACTAATAGGCCCTACACACGGTCACACACTTTTAGATTAAGATTGCGGTAATAATAGGCCATGATGATCATACATGTCACACACGGACAGCTTAATTGAAGTAATGATAGGTCCTAATGATCATACATGACACGGAGAGCTTAATTGCAGTAATAATAGGCCCTAATGATCATACATGACACGGAGAGCTTAATTGCAGTAAATGACACGGAGAGCTTAATTGCAGTAATAATAGGCCCTAATGATCATAATACATGACACGGAGAGCTTAATTGCAGTAATAATAGGCCCTAATGATCATACATGACACGGAGAGCTTAATTGCAGTAATAATAGGCCCTAATGATCATACATGTCACACGGAGAGCTTAATTGCAGTAATAATAGGCCCTAATGATCATGCATGCCACACGGAGAGCTTAATTGCAGTAATAATAGGCCCTAATGATCATGCATGTCACACACAGAGAGCTTAACGGAAGTAATGATAGGCCCTAATGATCATACATGACACGGAGAGCTTAATTGCAGTAATAATAGGCCCTAATGATCATGCATGTCACACACAGAGAGCTTAATTGAAGTAATAATAGGCCCTAATGATCATGCATGTCACACACAGAGAGCTTAATTGAAGTAATAATAGGCCCTAATGATCATGCATGTCACACACAGAGAGCTTAATTGCAGTAATAATAGGCCCTAATGGTCCACACACTGAGAGCTTAATTGCAGTAATAATAGGCCCTAATGATCATGCATGTGACACACAGAGAGCTTAATTGAAGTAATGATAGGCCCTAATGATCATGCATGTCACACACAGAGAGCTTAATTGCAGTAATAATAGGCCCTAATGATCATAAATGTCACACAGGGAGAGCTGGAATAATAGGCCCTAATGATCATACATGTCACACAGGGAGAGCTATTGAATAATAGGCCCTAATGATCATACATGTCACACACGGAGAGCTAGAATAATAGGCCCTAATCATCATACATGTCACACAGGGAGAGCTAGAATAATAGGCCCTAATGATCATGCATGTCACACACGGAGAGCTAGAATAATAGGCCCTAATTATGTCACACAGGGAGAACTGGAATAATAGGCCCTAATTATGTCACACATGGAGAGCTAGAATAATAGGCCCTAATGTTCATACATGGGCCACACACGGAGAGCTGGAATAATAGGCCCTAATGATCATACATGTCACACACGGAGAGCTAGAATAATAAGGCCCTAATTATGTCACACAGGCGGAGAGCTGGAATAATAGGCCCTAATTATGTCACACATGGAGAGCTAGAATAATAGGCCCTAATGATCATACATGCCACACACGGAGAGCGGGAATAATAGGCCCTAATTATGTCACACATGGAGAGCTAGAATAATAGGCCCTAATTATGTCACACATGGAGAGCTAGAATAATAGGCCCTAATGTTCATACATGTCACACAGGGAGAGCTAGAATAATAGGCCCTAATGATCATACATGTCACACAGGGAGAGCTAGAATAATAGGCCCTAATGATCATGCATGCCACACACGGAGAGCTGGAATAACAGGCCCTAATGATCATACATGTCACACACGGAGAGCTAGAATAATAGGCCCTAATGATCATACATGTCACACAGGGAGAGCTGGAATAATAGGCCCTAATGATCATGCATGCCACACACGGAGAGCTGGAATAACAGGCCCTAATGATCATACATGTCACACAGGGAGAGCTGAAGAATAATAGGCCCTAATGATCATACATGTCACACAGGGAGAGCTGGAATAATAGGCCCTAATGATCATACATGTCACACAGGGAGAGCTGGAATAATAGGCCCTAATGATCATACATTTCACACACGGAGAGCTGGAATAATATGCCCTAATGATCATGCATGTCACACACGGAGAGCTAGAATAATAGGCCCTAATGATCATACATGTCACACACGGAGAGCTGGAATGAATAAATAGGCCCTAATGATCATACATGTCACACAGGGAGAGCTAGAATAATAGGCCCTAATGATCATACATGTCACACAGGGAGAGCTGGAATAATAGGCCCTAATGATCATACATGTCACACACGGAGAGCTAGAATAAAAGGCCCTAATGATCATGCATGTCACACACAGAGAGCTTAGAATAATAGGCCCTAATGATCATACATGTCACACAGGGAGAGCTGGAATAATAGGCCCTAATGATGCATACATGTCACACAGGGAGAGCTAGAATAATAGGCCCTAATGATCATACATATCATACAGGGGGGAGAGCTAGAATAATAGGGTCCCTAATGATCATACATGTCACACACGGAGAGCTAGAATAATAGGCCCTAATGATCATACATGTCACACACGGAGAGCTAGAATAAAAGGCCCTAATCATCATGCATGTTCCCACAGGGAGAGCTAGAATAAATAGGCCCTAATGTTCATACATGTCACACAGGGAGAGCTAGAATAATAGGCCCTAATGATCATGCATGTCACACAGGGAGAGCTAGAATAATAGGCCCTAATGATCATACATGTCACACACGGAGAGCTAGAATAATAGGCCCTAATGATCATACATGTCACACACGGAGAGCTACAAGAATAATAGGCCCTAATGCAATCCAGCCATCACAGGCGGCACATGTCACACACGGAGAGCTAGAATAATAGGCCCTAATGATCATACATGTCACACAGGGAGAGCTGGAATAATAGGCCCTAAATCATACATGTCACACACGGAGAGCTAGAATAATAGGCCCTAATGATCATGCATGTCACACAGGGAGAGCTAGAATAAAAGGCCCTAATGATCATGCATGTCACACACGGAGAGCTAGAATAATAGGCCCTAATGATCATACATGTCACACACGGAGAGCTAGAATAATATGCCCTAATGATCATACATGTAACACAGGGAGAGCTAGAATAATAGGCCCTAATGATCATACATGTCACACACAGAGAGAGCTAGAATAATAGGCCCTAATGATCATACATGTCACACAGGGAGAGCTAGAATAATAGGCCCTAATTATCATACATGTCACACAGGGAGAGCTAGAATAATAGGCCCTAATGATCATACATGTCACACAGGGAGAGCTGAGAATAATGAAGGCCCTAATGATCATGCATGTCACACAGGGAGAGCTAGAATAATAGGCCCTAATGATCATACATGTCACACAGGGAGAGCTGGAATAATAGGCCCTAATGATCATACATGTCACACAGGGAGCTTAAGCTAGAATAATAGGCCCTAATGATCATACATGTCACACACGGAGAGCTGAAGGAATAATAGGCCCTAATGATCATGCATGTCACACACGGAGAGCTGGAATAATATGCCCTAATGTTCATACATGTCACACAGGGAGAGCTAGAATAATAGGCCCTAATGATCATACATGTTACACAGGGAGAGCTAGAATAATAGGCCCTAATTATGTCACACACTTTCGAGAGCTAGAATAATAGTCCCTAATGATCATAGCATGTCACACAGCCGGAGAGCTAACGGAATAATAGGCCCTAATGATCATACATGTCACACAGACGGAGAGCTAGAATAATAGGCCCTAATGATCATACATGTCACACAGGGAGAGCTGGAATAATAGGCCCTAATGATCATACATGTCACACACAGAGAGCTTAATTGAAGTAATAATAGGCCCTACACATGGTCACACACTTTTAGATTAAGATTGCGGTAATAATAGGCCCTAATGATCATACATGTCACACACGGACAGCTTAATTGAAGTAATGATAGGTCCTAATATCATACATGACACGGAGAGCTTAATTGCAGTAATGACAATAGGCCCTAATGATCATAACATGACACGGAGAGCTTAATTGCAGTAAATGACACGGAGAGCTTAATTGCAGTAATAATAGGCCCTAATGATCGATCATACATGACACGGAGAGCTTAATTGCAGTAATAATAGGCCCTAATGGATCATATATGACACGGAGAGCTTAATTGCAGTAATAATAGGCCCTAATGATCATACATGACACGGAGAGCTTAATTGAAGTAACAATAGGCCCTAATGATCTTACATGTCACATGGACAGCTTAATTGAAGTAATGATAGGCCCTAATGATCATACATGACACGGAAAGCTTAATTGCAGTAACAATAGGCCCTAATGATCTTACATGTCACATGGACAGCTTAATTGAAGTAATGATAGGCCCTAATGATCATACATGACACGGAGAGCTTAATTGCAGTAATAATAGGCCCTAATGATCATGGCATGCCCACATGGAGAGCTTAATTGCAGTAATAATAGGCCCTAATGATCATGCATGTCACACACAGAGAGCTTAACGGAAGTAATGATAGGCCCTAATGATCATGCATGTCACACACAGAGAGCTTAATTGAAGTAATAATAGGCCCTAATGATCATGCATGTCACACACAGAGAGCTTAATTGAAGTAATAATAGGCCCTAATGATCATGCATGTCACACACAGAGAGCTTAATTGAAGTAATAATAGGCCCTAATGATCATGCATGTCACACACAGAGAGCTTAATTGCAGTAATAATAGGCCCTAATGATCATGCATGTGACACACAGAGAGCTTAATTGAAGTAATGATAGGCCCTAATGATCATGCATGTCACACACAGAGAGCTTAATTGCAGTAATAATAGGCCCTAATGATCATGCATGTCACACACAGAGAGCTTAATTGAAGTAATGATAGGCCCTAATGATCATACATGACACGGAGAGCTTAATTGCAGTAATAATAGGCCCTAATGATCATACATGACACGGAGAGCTTAATTGCCAGTAAATGACACGGAGAGCTTAATTGCAGTAATAATAGGCCCTAATGATCATGCATGTCACACACAGAGAGCTTAATTGCAGTAATAATAGGCCCTAATGATCATACATGACACGGAGAGCTTAATTGAAGTAACAATAGGCCCTAATGATCTTACATGTCACATGGACAGCTTAATTGAAGTAATGATAGGCCCTAATGATCATACATGACACGGAGAGCTTAATTGCAGTAATAATAGGCCCTAATGATCATACATATAATAACAATAATTAGCATTTATAGCGCTTAATCTTAATAAAGCACTAAGCGCTTACAATAATAAATGAATTAACAAGCAAGCAAAGACCCCCCCAAAATGACAAAAATATATTATACACACATGCGCGCGCACGAGCACACACGCACTAAACACAGACACACGCACGCACTATACAGTCACACACACAAACACAAACACACACACGCGCACGCACACACGCACACGCACACGCACGCACACACACACACACACACACACACACACACACACACGCTTAATTGCAGTAATAATAGGCCCTAATGATCATACATAACACGGAGAGCTTAATTGCAATGCATGTTAAATCCTGATAGTGTACATCTCAACAGCTTATGCTCTTCTTCATCTGTGAGTGTTGAATTGTTACGAATGTTTAAGTATTACGTCCTCTCAGTCACAAAGAACCATATGGGACAGTACTTTAAATAAAGTGAATATTTCTGTTCGATAAAGTTAGAGAAAAACGGGGGAACATTTTATAAGTACTTTTAGATTTCTGAATTTAAACTGTGATAATTAGGCATAAATTAAGTTTTAGTGCCATGGCTCGACCTAGAGGCTGCTTTATGAATATGTTTATTGGTTAAGATATTTGATTTAAAATACGCCAAAGTTCTGGCTCCCTGAGCTACTGGTGATTAACATTTTCAAGACCACTTTTAAAAAACACAGAAACGAAGTGTTTAAAAATCGTGGAAGGTCATTTAAAACATATTTACAGGAGGGTAATCTTTATTTATTAAAAAATGTTTAAAAGAAATAAGCCAAACTTGTCGATACTTGTACATTTATATTAAGATTAAATATTAAGACTTACAGAGGATCCCTATCAGATTGGGTTAAAAGTTACAAAGCCGTGGACTCCAGAGGCGCTAAGCATATGAGGCCGAGTCCCGGCAATATTTGTTTAAAAAGGGGACATTTTGTACAACGGGAAGGCAGATCACCCAAGGGGGGTGGGGGGCTTGCTTCAAAGCCTTTTTAATCTGACAGGGACGGAGTGAATTATAACAATATTTAAGAGTTACTAAAGAGCTTAGCAGGCTGCCAAGCTGGAACAATGTTAGTTAGGAGAGAGTAATTTACTTGTTAAAAATTTAAAAATAAACAAGGGCGTCGCCGAGCGGCAGACATGTCCGTCACCAGCAATGCCACGCACTTGCGACACCCCGTAGAGTGTCACATCCTGACACAAAATTGGAAGGGATTCTGTCTTCTAGTTCACGAGATACAGCTTGAAGAAGAAACATATAGCGCAAAGAAGGAAATTTCGGTTTTCAAGGTCACACTTCAAGGTCAAGGTCAGCATGGTGATAATTTATGCTCGGATGTTTTCTTCTCTAGGGTATACAGTACCACACACAATCTGAAGCGCTTCTGTCAAGTACCAATGTGGAAAATATGGCTAAAAACCCAATTTGTAGACCCCTACCACATTCAAGGCCTACCGATCTCCCGGACCTTGACCTTGATCTTGATCGGTATGCCACCATCAGAACGGGCATAAGCCAAAGTACCTTCATGCCAAATTTGAAGACTCTAACACTAACGGTGTGGGAGTTATGGCCCTTTAAAGATTTTCGGTTTTCAAGGTCGTAAGCCAAGGTCAAGGTCACGACGGCAAAATGGTTTGCGCGGATGCCTTCCTCTCATGGTGACACACCAGCACACACAATTTGACGTGATTCTGTCAACCCGTTCGAAAGATATCCTTGGGACAGACAGAAGGAGAAAAAAAAAATGACCTCCGATTTTCAGGCTCCAGCGATCTTTTTGACATTGACCTTGACCTTGATCGGTATGCCATCATCTGAACGGGCATAAGCCAACCACCTTCATACCAAGTTTCAACATCCTATTGTTGGCTCGGTGCCCGAGATATGGCTAAAAATAAAAATAGATTTTCGGTTTTCAAGGTCGTACGTCAAGGTCAAGGGTCACGACGGCAAAAATGGTTTGCGCCGATCTCTTCCTATTAAGGAGACACACCTTCACACAAAAATTGACGCGATTCGGTCAAGCGGTTCGGGATATATCCTTGGGACAGACAGGAAAAAAAACAACAACAAACAAACAAACAAACAAAAATACAAAAACCAGCCCATCGCAATAGTCCGATCACCTTTGGTGAACGGACTAATATCCAAAGGAGGCTTGAGGAATCGCCTCGGCCAATCATACAAGAGGGGCCCAGCCCTCAGTACCTTTTGTCAGAATGGAGTTTGTATTAAATGTAATAGTATGTTCTTTTAATTTGAGAATGAAGTTATTTAGTTCCGTAGTGATGTGTTTACAGGAATCCAATAGGTAATTTGTATCTATAATATTACGGCATTGACATTGTATGGGGTTGAATTTAGATGGAATAGAATTTGTTCTTAATCTAAAAATTAAGGCTTGGGTAGCGAAGGGTACGTGGAGGAATAGTCCTTTGCGCTCGATGTGGTTGATCGTACGCGCGTGCTCCTGCATATATTTCAAGCTCCTTTGTCCATTGTTTAAAGATCGCAATCTTTATGTTGTTTTTAATTTCACTAACTGGCTGCAGCTTTGGCAGCTCGATCCGCCTGATCATTACCGTTTATTCCGCAGTGGGACGGGATCCATGATATCATAACATTGACACCCTTGATTTTCAACTGATGGAATACAAATCTTATTTCGTTAATAACCTCCAATTCTTATTTGGTGTTGCCATGAAGAGCCTTGATGGAAGATAAGGAGTCTGTCAGGATTACAACAATAACTGGGGGGTTGGTAAGGTTATTTATATAATTGCTGGCTTCCAAAATGGCCCATAGTTCTGCACTGAAAATAGATATTTTGTTATTGAGTTTGAATAATTTGGAAATGGTAAAAGCGCATCCTGTTTGGTTTTCTATTTTGGAGCCATCTGTATAAACCAGAAGGTGGTTGTGAAGACTAAGCTTTTTTTTTAGCTGCTATAGTAATTAGGTTAGGGTCTTCCTGTTTAGAATACATTTGGTGTAGGGAGGTGTCGAATATAGGATCTTCCCGTTCCCACTGCGGATATTCACAATTCAGTATTGGAGTGACCTCTTCTAGTTTAACACCATTGCAGCCTCTTGGAATAAGTTTTCGGTGTAGACAATCAGGTCAATCACATGTTCATGGGTACAAGGGTGTTTGTTTTTTAATCTGGTTAAAATAATGTTAGATGATTCTTTGTAATCTTCGTAAAATTCGCCCAATGATCCTTGTTTGGTGGAAAATAATCTTGTTAGGCTGCTAGCACAATGAAGTTTCATAAGTTTATCGAGGGGGAGCCAGTCGACATCCCTGTATACCAGTTTATTAATAGCATATTGGGGAATACCCATAGCAACTTTGAGTGATTTGGCTTCTATGGCCTGTAGGTGTTTGAATTGAGATTTAGTAGAGGTGTAGAAGGTTAGGCAGCTTCTGGGAGAAAGTTTTGTTTTACGTCCTCTCGACCAAAGTCATATGGGACATTATTCCTGTACAACTTTTAGATTTTGGGAGGGAAAAAGGGAGAAGTAAAAAAGAGTTTCTAAAATTATAGATGGTGTTTTTAATTTGATTTATATTTGTGTCTTATTTCGATGGTGTTTATCTTGAATAAAGGTCAAGTTATAATGTAAGTGCCACGGCTCGCACGAGACTATTCTGAGTTATAAATATTTACATTTGTATTTAAAATGTTAGATTAAAATTGTTGGCTATTTCTCCCTGAGCATGGAGATTAAAATTTTCAAGACCACGGCGGCTTCTGACTAAAGAACGTGTTAGATAGGTTAGGAATTTGGCGTCTTTAGCCCATAGTTCCTTTGAAATAACCTTTACAAAGATTATAGCCTGGGAGGCTTTTTTAATGGTGCGGTTGATGTGTGCTGTCCAAAGCAAGTTGGGTGTCAGCACTACTCCTAAACATTTGACTTTAGAGCTTGGTTTAATTTTTGTACCAAGAATTTCAAGTCAAGATCAGTTTTAATTCTAGAGACGTTGGAAAACATGATGAATTCGAATTTGTTTAGAGATAGTGTCAAGCCATTTTCCCAGAGACAGGCGGCAAAACTGTTGTAAATGTTTGGTGTTTTTTGAGCAATTTTCGAATTGTTTAGTATTTGTTCTTCCGGAGGTGAGAGTCCAAAGAGCTATATCGTCTACATACATGGACATTTTTGTACCTTTAAGTGAAATATATTTGATATCATGTAGCATTATATTGAATAAAGTTGGAGCTACTATGCTGCCCTGGGGCACTCCCATATCTAAGCTGTAGGTTTTAGAGAGAGACTGGCCCACCTTGACTGACATAGTGCGGTTTTCTAGGAAGGAATGGATGAAGTTAAACATATTTCCCTCTATGCCGAGTTCGCTATTTTTTGGGAGCAGTCTCCCATGCCAGACGGAGTCGTATGCTCCCTAGATTGTTACTGTTTACTTGCTAGCATAAATATGATGCATGTTGTGAAAGGAATGGCGTGCATGGCGTGCATGGTGATTTGTGTTTCATGTTAGTTTTGATCTTTTGGGACTTTGATATATTTGATTGTTACGTTCTTTGTTTGTGAATCACTAGTATTTGTTTCTTAACTTATTGAAGTATTTTCTTTACTTTTATTACGTTTGTTGTTGTTATTGTTGTTGGTGCGTGGTGGGGACCCTGATGGGAAAAAAGCAATATAGGTATGCTTAATCAGTTATCCTCATCAAAGATTCCAAGTTCTCAAGTTTCTGCCCCTCTCTCTCTCTCTATCTCTCTATCTCTCTCTCTCTCTACGATCTCGCTCTCTCGAAGCTATCTACTCTCTCTCTCTCTCTCTCTCTCTCTCTCTCTCTCTCTCTCTCTCTCTCTCATCTCTCTCTCTCTCTCTCTCTCTCTCTCTCTCTCTCTCTCTCTCTCTCTTCTAGCCTATGTGATCACTGGGAGGATAATTCAATTAACATCCCCCCTCTTAACACTTGTCCCCTTTCTAGCTTTGCTGTTTAGACCCATTTGGAAAGTGATGCTAAAATAGTATTCAACTTCCTGTTTTCTGGATAAACCAACCACAGATTACAACAACCACCACTCCACATCATCTATGCACTGTATCCACGGCATACGAGGTCGCGTCACAGCTGACAGTCAACTAGATTCACGCTGTGTGAGAGTCAATATAGATCACAATAGTCCACAATTCGTGGTCAGCGCTATGTCGACAAATGATGTTGCTGAAGCACATAGCTTTAATAGTTCACAGCAACCCCACCCCCCCCGTCAGCATTTCCGTGAGGGAATTATGCGAACCTATCTATTGTACCACAATACCACACATATAGCATGCTGTTCTCCGAACTACATTCATGATTGCGATTTCTTTTCCAACCCTTTCCACCCCCCCTCCTTCCTTCCTTTTTCTCCCTTCCTTCTTTTTTTTAAACTTGTATAATCAATGGTATTGGTCGTTTTGACCTTTTCTATACACACTTTTCTGAATTGTGACGCACCCGCGCAGGCATTTTGAGGAATTCTAGTCCCTTAACAGAAGGGATGCTAATGCTCAAAAAGAGACACACTTTTGTGTAGTTCCATTTATTATTAATATTAATAATAATAATACTAATAATAATATAATAATAATAACTCGGCGACACATGTTCGCCGTAGGCGACATTGAAATCCCCTGTGGCATAATTTGTACTGCAATGTCTTCTACTCTACTTTTTACACACCCCCAAAAAAATTGGGAGTGATTTTATACAGTATTTCACAAAAAATAGGAGTGTGAAGAAAAACGGAAACATGTCTGCTGATCTGCGACACTGCATTTCCGAGGGATAATATATGCACGAATGTGTTATACGCTTAGTGTCATATCCTGACACAAAATTGGAAGGGATTATGTCTTGTAGTTCACGAGATACAGTTTGGACAATAAATATATAGCGCAAAGATTGAAATTTCGGTTTCCAAGGTCACACTTCAAGGTTAAGGTCAGCATGGCGATAAATTATGCTGGGATGTTTTTCTTCTCTAGGGTATGCAGTACACACACACAATCTGAAGCGCTTCTGTTCAAGTACAAACGTGGAAAACATGGCTTAAAACCCAAATGTTTAGACCCCTACCACTTTCAAGTCCTACAGATCTCCCGGACCGTGACCGCTATGCCATCACTAAGAAATGCCATAAGTCAAAGTACCCACATGCTAAGTTTCAAGACTCTAGGACCTGCTGTGTGGGAGTTATGGCACTTTAACGATTTTGGGTTTTTAAGGTCGTACTCCAAGGTCAAGGTCAGGACGGCAAAAAGGTTTGCGCAGATGCTTTCCTGTCATAGTGACACACCACCACACAAAATCTGAAGCGATTCAGTCAATCGGTTCGGGAGATATCATTGGGACAGACAGAAAAAAAACACACGAACCAAAGAAGAGCGGCAAAGGACAAAAAACACAACAAAACAAAACAAACAAACAAACAAAAAACAAACAAAGACAAGATAAAGAAACAAAAACAAACAAACACACAAACTCGAAACGAAAAAAATACCTCCTGTTGCGATCTACCGATCGGGCAAAGGACAAAAAACTCCGATTAACTTTTGGTCCTCTACAGATCGTAAACTGATGTTAAAACCAAGGGACTTTTAAAGTTGCCTTACACCCCTTTGTTGCAAATTTTAGTCAGGAAGTAACCCATAATTCCCAATTTGCTACTTTATTATCTCATAAAGAGAAATCTCATAAAGAATAATCCTTTGACCCCTCTTGGGGGCACGGAGGATAAACAGAATATAAAACATGTGGCAACAAGCAACAAATAAACACACAATACACACACCTTCCCTCCTCTCTCCTCCCCCAAAAACTAAGCTGTAGGTAATTGTTCAAACCAACCTTGCATCATCTTATAAAGTTTGCTATTTTCAATTGGGATTGTGTCTTGGACACAAAATGACAAAAAGTGAAAAAACTGATTCTCTTATTTATATAATTTACTCGGCCAAAATATCTAGATGTTCTTCAAAACATGGACATTCAATTACAAAATGATATTCATCACCAATAACACCCATATCACATTAATTTTGTCACACAAACGGTCCTGTCGGTAAAGTCCAAGTCGTCGTCCTGTTTCAATTGGTCATTTATGACAACTACGTCTAATTTTTTTTATATTAAACTTATTGTCAGGATACGTTATAATATATGTTTCTTTTCGAAATGTTGCTTTATAAGGTCTATAATAATAATAACATTTGTTACTCGACTGAAGAGGACTGTAACCCAGGAATCTCGGAATTTAGCTTATCAAGATTATAAAATATAAAAACATTATTACACAAAGAGTTCCTAGACAAAAAAAAGACTCACACACACACACAACCACACACACACAACACACACACAACACACACACACAAAAACCCCACACACAGACACACACACACACACACACACACACACACACACAGACAGACAGACACACACACACACACACACACAGACACACAGACACACACACATACACACACACACACACACACACACAGACACACACACAGACACACACACACACACACACACACACAGACACACACACAGACACACACACACACAGACACACACCACACACACACACACACACACACACACACACACAGACACACACACACACACACACACACACACACACACACACACACACACACACACAGACACACACACACACACACACACACACACACACACACACACAGACACACACAGACACACACAGACACACACAGACACACACACATACACACACACACACACACACACAGACACACACACACACACAACACACACACACACACACACACACAGACACACACACACACACAGACACACACACACACACACACACACACACACACACACACACACACACACACACACACACACACACACACACACACACACACACAGAGAGACACACACATCGAAGGACTTTGAAGATTGTTTGTCCTTTCCCATGCCCCTCTAGTCCATTTTTCCTCGACCACTTTCACAGTTTCTTTACCCCCCCCCCCCCCCCCCCCAATTTTGATACACTTGATGCCGCCCTAGTCATCACAGAAGAGAGCAGTGTCCAGACACAGAGGCCTTCACTGATCCGGAACCGCTACATGGAAACCTTATTTGCGCAGGTTACAGAAATCAATGACTGCAGATACTATTGAGCTGCTCGTTTCACGGACAGGTTAGCACTGATACTCTTTGATGCTGTCCATGCCAGAAAGCGAACGTGCCGCCATCTTTGAACTCTTTCTATTGGTTGGTTGTGTCACGTGACATTCTTTCCTGTTACAAGCTTCTGTATCAGGTTCATATCTGGTCTACATGAATGAAACTCAAACTGAAACTCTTTTAGTTGTCGTAAAACCATCAAAGGAATTGTTGACACATATGTGGTATATAGCAGTGTTGGTACGCATCTATGATACGCTTGGCTCTCTCTTCTTTCTCTCTCTGTCTCTGTCTATCTCTGTAATCTCTGCCTCTCTTTGGCTCTGTCTCTCTCTGTCTCTCGTTGTCTCTGTCTCTGTCCCTCTTTCTGTCTCTCTCTGTCTCTGCCTCTCCCTCTCTCCCTCTCTCTCTCTCTCTCTCTCTCTCTCTCTCTCTCTGCTGTGTGCGAGGTGGTGGTGGTGGGTGGGGGGAGGGGGAGGGGTGTATGAATGTGTAGGTGGGTTTTGTTTTGTTTTGTTTTGCTTTTGTTCATTAATTGAAGTTTTAATTATGCTTTTCTTCGTTTGTTTCGAGGGCAAGATGTAAACAAGCCCATTGTGTGCTTATTCTTTTCCCTAAATAAACAAATGTTCCAAATGTTTCAAACAAATGTTTCAAATGTTTTCAGATGGTTCTCTCTCTCTCTCTCTCTCTCTCTCCTCTCTCTCTCTCTCTCTCTCTCTCTCTCTCTCTCTCTCTCTCTCTCTCTCTCTCTCTCTCTCTCTCTCTCTCTCTTGCCATCTCTGTGGAGTAATGTTTGAAGTTTAAATATACCTGTAACAGTGCGTTCTCCCTCCTCAACCCGTCCCCCCAATCCGTACATTTTGTACATAGGAAATCCTACTTTGTGAATTAAACTTTGAGAAGAAAAGAAAACAGAATCCAACAAGAAGCAGTAGAACATACTGTCCCTGACGTCGGTAAACACCCTCACCCTCCCGCCTCCAACCCCACCCCCTTCTTTCAGTTTGTTATTAATAAAAGATCTTAAGCCGTAAGTTACGACGGATTGCATAATTTCTATAATGTTGCAATTACTCCGTTGTTGATCTGCTGAGCATACTCAGGAAATTGCCACATGCTGTATTAGACAAGTCCCAGCAACACGCAAGAGAACCATTGGGATTTGCTGATGGAAACTGCACAGGTCTAGCCTGTTTCCTGGCGATTACCTCTGGCAAGCAACTCAAAGGTGTGATGACTAGAATGTTCTGTCCCAGGATTGACAGATGAACGGGAGGGAGAGAGACATAG
>CM065681.1:95501738-95549238 GCA_017654935.2 Phymorhynchus buccinoides
AATTACGATGTCATGTATTTCACATCACTCTGTTTGTTTACTATTCTCCAACAATGTGCTAAAATCAATGTTTAAATTGTCCGCACTTTATTGCTAATTGCTACCGGTTTCATACCATAGGCTGCATTAGTTTGCCCTGTTCTAAAATGTATAGTTCTTTTATACGTGCTTCAACATATATCTGTGAGTATGTGCATGCATTTTTGCGTGTGCTGCGCGCACGTGCAGGTGTGTGCGTGTATGGTTACACGCATGTATGCCTGCACAAGTATTAACAATTATACCTGTGCGTATGTAATTCTATAAATTCGTATTTCAACCTGTCTTTGTCATAATACCTGCTTTGCTACCTTTATGTTCAATTATGTATGTGTAATTTTATGCCTTGCCATGTTTGTATTCTATGTTCGTATATGTACAAAGGTGCTACCTTTATGTTCAAGTCTGTATGTGTAATATCATGCCTTGCCATGTTTGTATTCTATGTTCGTATATATGTACCAGGACAGATTGGAAGACTAGGCGTTGCCTAAAATCTTTATCCTTGAAAAATAAAGTTTCAAGTTTTCAAGTTTCAAGTTTTCTCTTTCTCAAGTCTCTCTCTCTATCTCTCTCTCTCTCTCTCTCTCTCTCTCCTCTCTCTCTCTCTCTCTCTCTCTCTCTCTCTCTCTCTCTCTCTCTCTCTCTCTCTCTCTCTCTCCATTCATTTATGTGTCTCTGTGTGCCTGGATATAATTTTTGTGTGCATTGTGTCTTGTGTGTACCAGTTTTTCTATGTTTCTGGAGGTTTTATGTGTGCATATAATATTACACACAATATATTTAAAAGTGCTAAGCATTTTTCAAGTATGCATGAAGTCTGTGCAGTACTTTGACAACTTCACAGCAATATAATTATCTTAGCCTCACACTCCTGCATTGTCCAACGTAACAGTAACTTCTCTATACAAACTCAAGATCTTCAATTGTTCCTTTCTTTCTTTTCGACATTTCTTTCAGACTACCAGTGGACGGAGTGGGGTGAGTGGGGTGAGTGTGACGTCACCTGTGGTGAGGGTCATAGGTCAAGGTCACGGAGCTGTGAGGACAGTGTCAGCGGAGGTCACAATGACGCACAGTGTGAAGGTCATGGTCAGGACACAGAGGGGTGCTCTGCTTCTGTATGTCAAGGTCAGAGTTCAGTGTTTGTTTGTTTGCTTTTTAACAGAGTTTACAGAAGAGCTCATATTTAATACTATGTGATCAGAACAAAAAGAAAAAAGGTTTCCAGAGACTTCAAACATAATGTGTTTTTATGTGTTCTATCAGATGGAATTGTGAGATTTCAAAGATGAAGCAAACATATCAATTATTCAATAAATATATATATAAAGAAATATGTAAAAAAAATAAAAACGTTTCAAGGATAAACAGATGGGCACTGAGATAGAGATTTGAATTTCTTTTAATTAAGTTTTGCATCATATATGACTTAAAATGTAGCTTGTGTATTTCCTTTTGTTAGATTGGGTTTTCAGCGCATCTTTTCATCAACATTGTAAAAGTGTTCTCTCTCTCTCTCTCTCTCTCTCTCTCTCTCTCTCTCTCTCTCTCTCTCTCTCTCTCTCTCTCTCTCTCTCTCTCTCTCTCTCTCTCTCTCTCTCTCTCTCTCTCTCTCTCTCTCTCTCTCTCTCTCTCTCTCTCTCTCTCTCTCTCTCTCTCTCTCTCTCTCTCTCTCTCTCTCTCTCTCTCTCTCTCTCTCTCTCTCTCTCTCTCTCTCTCTCTCTCTCTCTCTCTCTCTCTAAAGCCATTCTCATGTACAAAGTACACTATGACTTAGCTCCACAATACCTGAAAAATCTACTTACACAAGCCTCACATCGCTATGGTTCAAGTAACTATATTCTACCACACACAAGAATAGATAAATTCAAGTCAAGTTTTACTTTCTCGGGTTCCTCCATATGGAATTCCCTTCAGTCCGATATTAGATTATGCTCCTCTATCTCAACCTTCAAAACGAGTCTCCGAGAGACACTTACATTCGACCCTCCATGATTTTTTTTTTTTTCTTCATATATCCCGATACGCTATATTGCTAATTACGATGTCATGTATTCACATCACTCTGTTTGTTTACTATTCTCCAACAATGTGCTAAAATCAATGTTTAAATTGTCCGCACTTTATTGCTAATTGCTACCGGTTTCATACCATAGGCTGCATTAGTTTGCCCTGTTCTAAAATGTATAGTTCTTTTATACGTGCTTCAACATATATCTGTGAGTATGTGCATGTATTCTTGCGTGTGCCGCGCGCACGTGCAGGTGTGTGCGTGTATGGTTACACGCATGTATGCCTGCACAAGTATTAACAATTATACCTGTGCGTACGTAATTCTATAAATTCGTATTTCAACCTGTCTTTATCATAATACCTGCTTTGCTACCTTTATGTTCAATTATGTATGTGTAATTTTATGCCTTGCCATGTTTGTATTCTATGTTCGTATATGTACAAAGGTGCTACCTTTATGTTCAAATCTGTATGTGTAATATCATGCCTTGCCATGTTTGTATTCTATGTTCGTATATGTACCAAGGACAGATTGGAAGACTAGGCGTTGCCTAAAATCTTTATCCTTCAAAAATAAAGTAAAGTTTTCAAGTTTTCAAGTTTTCTCTCTCTCTCTCTCTCTCTCTCTCTCTCTCTCTCTCTCTCTCTCTCTCTCTCTCTCTCTCTCTCTCTCTCTCTCTCTCTCTCTCTCTCTCTCTCTCTCTCTCTCTCTCTCTCTCTCCATTCATTTATGTGTCTCTGTGTGCCTGGATATAATTTTTGTGTGCATTGTGTCTTGTGTGTACCAGTTTTTCTATGTTTCTGGAGGTTTTATGTGTGCATATAATATTACACACAATATATTTAAAAGTGCTAAGCATTTTTCAAGTATGCATGAAGTCTGTGCAGTATTTTGACAACTTCACAGCAATATAATTATCTTAGCCTCACACTCCTGCATTGTCCAACGTAACAGTAACTTCTCTATACAAACTCAAGATCTTCAATTGTTCCTTTCTTTCTTTTCGACATTTCTTTCAGACTACCAGTGGACGGAGTGGGGTGAGTGGGGTGAGTGTGACGTCACCTGTGGTGAGGGTCATAGGTCAAGGTCACGGAGCTGTGAGGACAGTGTCAGTGGAGGTCACAATGACGCACAGTGTGAAGATCAAGGTCAGGACACAGAGGGGTGCTCTGCTTCTGTATGTCAAGGTCAGAGTTCAGTGTTTGTTTGTTTGCTTTTTAACAGAGTTTACAGAAGAGCTCATATTTAATACTATGTGATCAGAACAAAAAGAAAAAAGGTTTCCAGAGACTTCAAACATAATGTGTTTTTATGTGTTCTATCAGATGGAATTGTGAGATTTCAAAGATGAAGCAAACATATCAATTATTCAATAAATAGATATATAAAGAAATATGTAAAAAAATTAAAAACGTTTCAAGGATAAACAGATGGGCACTGAGATAGAGATTTGAATTTCTTTTAATTAAGTTTTGCATCATATATGACTTAAAATGTAGCTTGTGTATTTCCTTTTGTTAGATTGGGTTTTCAGCGCATCTTTTCATCAACATTGTAAAAGTGTTCTCTCTCTCTCTCTCTCTCTCTCTCTCTCTCTCTCTCTCTCTCTCTCTCTCTCTCTCTCTCTCTCTCTCTCTCTCTCTCTCTCTCTCTCTCTCTCTCTCTCTCTCTCTCTCTCTCTCTCTCTCTCTCTCTCTCTCTCTCTCTCTCTCTCTCTCTCTCTCTCTCTCTCTCTCTCTCTCTCTCTCTCTCTAAAGCCATTCTCATGTACAAAGTACACTATGACTTAGCTCCACAATACCTGAAAAATCTACTTACACAAGCCTCACATCGCTATGGTTCAAGTAACTATATTCTACCACACACAAGAATAGATAAATTCAAGTCAAGTTTTACTTTCTCGGGTTCCTCCATATGGAATTCCCTTCAGTCCGATATTAGATTATGCTCCTCTATCTCAACCTTCAAAACGAGTCTCCGAGAGACGCTTACATTCGACCCTCCCTGATTTGTTTTTGTTTTTTCTTCATATATCCCGATACGCTATATTGCTAATTACGATGTCATGTATTCACATCACTCTGTTTGTTTACTATTCTCCAACAATGTGCTAAAATCAATGTTTAAATTGTCCGCACTTTATTGCTAATTGCTACCGGTTTCATACCATAGGCTGCATTAGTTTGCCCTGTTCTAAAATGTATAGTTCTTTTATACGTGCTTCAACATATATCTGTGAGTATGTGCATGTATTCTTGCGTGTGCCGCGCGCACGTGCAGGTGTGTGCGTGTATGGTTACACGCATGTATGCCCGCACAAGTATTAACAATTATACCTGTGCGTACGTAATTCTATAAATTCGTATTTCAACCTGTCTTTATCATAATACCTGCTTTGCTACCTTTATGTTCAATTATGTATGTGTAATTTTATGCCTTGCCATGTTTGTATTCTATGTTCGTATATGTACAAAGGTGCTACCTTTATGTTCAAATCTGTATGTGTAATATCATGCCTTGCCATGTTTGTATTCTATGTTCGTATATGTACCAAGGACAGATTGGAAGACTAGGCGTTGCCTAAAATCTTTATCCTTCAAAAATAAAGTTCAAGTTTTCAAGTTTTCAAGTTTTCTCTCTCTCTCTCTCTCTCTCTCTCTCTCTCTCTCTCTCTCTCTCTCTCTCTCTCTCTCTCTCTCTCTCTCTCTCTCTCTCTCTCTCTCTCTCTCTCTCTCTCTCTCTCTCTCTCTCTCTCTCTCCATTCATTTATGTGTCTCTGTGTGCCTGGATATAATTTTTGTGTGCATTGTGTCTTGTGTGTACCAGTTTTTCTATGTTTCTGGAGGATTTGTGTGTGCATATAATATTACACACAATATATTTAAAAGTGCTAAGCATTTTTCAAGTATGCATGAAGTCTGTGCAGTATTTTGACAACTTCACAGCAATATAATGATCTTAGCCTCACACTCCTGCATTGTCCAACGTAACAGTAACTTCTCTATACAAACTCAAGATCTTCAATTGTTCCTTTCTTTCTTTTCGACATTTCTTTCAGACTACCAGTGGACGGAGTGGGGTGAGTGGGGTGAGTGTGACGTCACCTGTGGTGAGGGTCATAGGTCAAGGTCACGGAGCTGTGAGGACAGTGTCAGCGGAGGTCACAATGACGCACAGTGTGAAGATCAAGGTCAGGACACAGAGGAGTGCTCTGCTTCTGTATGTCAAGGTCAGAGTTCAGTGTTTGTTTGTTTGCTTTTTAACAGAGTTTACAGAAGAGCTCATATTTAATACTATGTGATCAGAACAAAAAGAAAAAAGGTTTCCAGAGACTTCAAACATAATGTGTTTTTATGTGTTCTATCAGATGGAATTGTGAGATTTCAAAGATGAAGCAAACATATCAATTATTCAATAAATATATATATAAAGAAATATGTAAAAAAATAAAAACGTTTCAAGGATAAACAGATGGGCACTGAGATAGAGATTTGAATTTCTTTTAATTAAGTTTTGCATCATATATGACTTAAAATGTAGCTTGTGAATTTCCTTTGTGTTAGATTGGGTTTTCAGCGCATCTTTTCATCAACATTGTAAAGGTGTTCTCTCTCTCTCTCTCTCTCTCTCTCTCTCTCTCTCTCTCTCTCTCTCTCTCTCTCTCTCTCTCTCTCTCTCTCTCTCTCTCTCTCTCTCTCTCTCTCTCTCTCTCTCTCTCTCTCTCTCTCTCTCTCTCTCTCTCTCTCTCTCTCTCTCTCTCTCTCTCTCTCTCTCTCTCTCTCTCTCTCTCTCTCTCTCTCTCTCTCTCTCTAAAGCCATTCTCATGTACAAAGTACACTATGACTTAGCTCCACAATACCTGAAAAATCTACTTACACAAGCCTCACATCGCTATGGTTCAAGTAACTATATTCTACCACACACAAGAATAGATAAATTCAAGTCAAGTTTTACTTTCTCGGGTTCCTCCATATGGAATTCCCTTCAGTCCGATATTAGATTATGCTCCTCTATCTCAACCTTCAAAACGAGTCTCCGAGAGATGCTTACATTCGACCCTCCCTGATTTGTTTTTTTTTTTTCTTCATATATCCCGATACGCTATATTGCTAATTACGATGTCATGTATTCACATCACTCTGTTTGTTTACTATTCTCCAACAATGTGCTAAAATCAATGTTTAAATTGTCCGCACTTTATTGCTAATTGCTACCGGTTTCATACCATAGGCTGCATTAGTTTGCCCTGTTCTAAAATGTATAGTTCTTTTATACGTGCTTCAACATATATCTGTGAGTATGTGCATGTATTCTTGCGTGTGCCGCGCGCACGTGCAGGTGTGTGCGTGTATGGTTACACGCATGTATGCCCGCACAAGTATTAACAATTATACCTGTGCGTACGTAATTCTATAAATTCGTATTTCAACCTATCTTTATCATAATACCTGCTTTGCTACCTTTATGTTCAATTATGTATGTGTAATTTTATGCCTTGCCATGTTTGTATTCTATGTTCGTATATGTACAAAGGTGCTACCTTTATGTTCAAATCTGTATGTGTAATATCATGCCTTGCCATGTTTGTATTCTATGTTCGTATATGTACCAAGGACAGATTGGAAGACTAGGCGTTGCCTAAAATCTTTATCCTTGAAAAATAAAGTTCAAGTTTTCAAAGTTTTCAAGTTTTTTTCTCTCTCTCTCTCTCTCTCTCTCTCTCTCTCTCTCTCTCTCTCTCTCTCTCTCTCTCTCTCTCTCTCTCTCTCTCTCTCTCTCTCTCTCTCTCTCTCTCTCTCTCTCTCCATTCATTTATGTGTCTCTGTGTGCCTGGATATAATTTTTGTGTGCATTGTGTCTTGTGTGTACCAGTTTTTCTATGTTTCTGGAGGATTTGTGTGTGCATATAATATTACACACAATATATTTAAAAGTGCTAAGCATTTTTCAAGTATGCATGAAGTCTGTGCAGTATTTTGACAACTTCACAGCAATATAATTATCTTAGCCTCACACTCCTGCATTGTCCAACGTAACAGTAACTTCTCTATACAAACTCAAGATCTTCAATTGTTCCTTTCTTTCTTTTCGACATTTCTTTCAGACTACCAGTGGACGGAGTGGGGTGAGTGGGGTGAGTGTGACGTCACCTGTGGTGAGGGTCATAGGTCAAGGTCACGGAGCTGTGAGGACAGTGTCAGTGGAGGTCACAATGACGCACAGTGTGAAGATCAAGGTCAGGACACAGAGGGGTGCTCTGCTTCTGTATGTCAAGGTCAGAGTTCAGTGTTTGTTTGTTTGCTTTTTAACAGAGTTTACAGAAGAGCTCATATTTAATACTATGTGATCAGAACAAAAAGAAAAAAGGTTTCCAGAGACTTCAAACATAATGTGTTTTTATGTGTTCTATCAGATGGAATTGTGAGATTTCAAAGATGAAGCAAACATATCAATTATTCAATAAATAGATATATAAGAAAAGAATTATGTAAAAAAATTAAAAAACGTTTCAAGGATAAACAGATGGGCACTGAGATAGAGATTTGAATTTCTTTTAATTAAGTTTTGCATCATATATGACTTAAAATGTAGCTTGTGTATTTCCTTTTGTTAGATTGGGTTTTCAGCGCATCTTTTCATCAACATTGTAAAAGTTCTCTCTCTCTCTCTCTCTCTCTCTCTCTCTCTCTCTCTCTCTCTCTCTCTCTCTCTCTCTCTCTCTCTCTCTCTCTCTCTCTCTCTCTCTCTCTCTCTCTCTCTCTCTCTCTCTCTCTCTCTCTCTCTCTCTCTCTCTAAAGCCATTCTCATGTACAAAGTACACTATGACTTAGCTCCACAATACCTGAAAAATCTACTTACACAAGCCTCACATCGCTATGGTTCAAGTAACTATATTCTACCACACACAAGAATAGATAAATTCAAGTCAAGTTTTACTTTCTCGGGTTCCTCCATATGGAATTCCCTTCAGTCCGATATTAGATTATGCTCCTCTATCTCAACCTTCAAAACGAGTCTCCGAGAGATGCTTACATTCGACCCTCCTTGATTTTGATTTTTTTTCTTCATATATCCCGATACGCTATATTGCTAATTACGATGTCATGTATTCACATCACTCTGTTTGTTTACTATTCTCCAACAATGTGCTAAAATCAATGTTTAAATTGTCCGCACTTTATTGCTAATTGCTACCGGTTTCATACCATAGGCTGCATTAGTTTGCCCTGTTCTAAAATGTATAGTTCTTTTATACGTGCTTCAACATATATCTGTGAGTATGTGCATGTATTCTTGCGTGTGCCGCGCGCACGTGCAGGTGTGTGCGTGTATGGTTACACGCATGTATGCCCGCACAAGTATTAACAATTATACCTGTGCGTACGTAATTCTATAAATTCGTATTTCAACCTGTCTTTATCATAATACCTGCTTTGCTACCTTTATGTTCAATTTGTAATGTATGTGTAATTTTATGCCTTGCCATGTTTGTATTCTATGTTCGTATATGTACAAAGGTGCTACCTTTATGTTCAAATCTGTATGTGTAATATCATGCCTTGCCATGTTTGTATTCTATGTTCGTATATGTACCAAGGACAGATTGGAAGACTAGGCGTTGCCTAAAATCTTTATCCTTGAAAAATAAAGTTCAAGTTTTCAAGTTTTCAAGTTTTCTCTCTCTCTCTCTCTCTCTCTCTCTCTCTCTCTCTCTCTCTCTCTCTCTCTCTCTCTCTCTCTCTCTCTCTCTCTCTCTCTCTCTCTCTCTCTCTCTCTCTCTCTCTCTCTCCATTCATTTATGTGTCTCTGTGTGCCTGGATATAATTTTTGTGTGCATTGTGTCTTGTGTGTACCAGTTTTTCTATGTTTCTGGAGGTTTTATGTGTGCATATAATATTACACACAATATATTTAAAAGTGCTAAGCATTTTTCAAGTATGCATGAAGTCTGTGCAGTATTTTGACAACTTCACAGCAATATAATTATCTTAGCCTCACACTCCTGCATTGTCCAACGTAACAGTAACTTCTCTATACAAACTCAAGATCTTCAATTGTTCCTTTCTTTCTTTTCGACATTTCTTTCAGACTACCAGTGGACGGAGTGGGGTGAGTGGAGTGAGTGTGACGTCACCTGTGGTGAGGGTCATAGGTCAAGGTCACGGAGCTGTGAGGACAGTGTCAGCGGAGGTCACAATGACGCACAGTGTGAAGGTCATGGTCAGGACACAGAGGGGTGCTCTGCTTCTGTATGTCAAGGTCAGAGTTCAGTGTTTGTTTGTTTGCTTTTTAACAGAGTTTACAGAAGAGCTCATATTTAATACTATGTGATCAGAACAAAAAGAAAAAAGGTTTCCAGAGACTTCAAACATAATGTGTTTTTATGTGTTCTATCAGATGGAATTGTGAGATTTCAAAGATGAAGCAAACATATCAATTATTCAATAAATATATATATAAAGAAATATGTAAAAAAATAAAAACGTTTCAAGGATAAACAGATGGGCACTGAGATAGAGATTTGAATTTCTTTTAATTAAGTTTTGCATCAAATATGACTTAAAATGTAGCTTGTGAATTTCCTTTGTGTTAGATTGGGTTTTCAGCGCATCTTTTCATCAACATTGTAAAGGTGTCTCTCTCTCTCTCTCTCTCTCTCTCTCTCTCTCTCTCTCTCTCTCTCTCTCTCTCCTCTCTCTCTCTCTCTCTCTCTCTCTCTCTCTCTCTCTCTCTCTCTCTCTCTCTCTCTCTCTCTCTCTCTCTCTCCTCTCTCTCTCTCTCTCTCTCTCTCTCTCTCTCTCTCTCTCTCTCTCTCTCTCTCTCTCTCTCATGCCATTCTCATGTACAAAGTACACTATGACTTAGCTCCACAATACCTGAAAAATCTACTTACACAAGCCTCACATCGCTATGGTTCAAGTAACTATATTCTACCACACACAAGAATAGATAAATTCAAGTCAAGTTTTACTTTCTCGGGTTCCTCCATATGGAATTCCCTTCAGTCCGATATTAGATTATGCTCCTCTATCTCAACCTTCAAAACGAGTCTCCGAGAGATGCTTACATTCGACCCTCCATGATTTTTATTTTTTTTTCTTCATATATCCCGATACGCTATATTGCTAATTACGATGTCATGTATTCACATCACTCTGTTTGTTTACTATTCTCCAACAATGTGCTAAAATCAATGTTTAAATTGTCCGCACTTTATTGCTAATTGCTACCGGTTTCATACCATAGGCTGCATTAGTTTGCCCTGTTCTAAAATGTATAGTTCTTTTATACGTGCTTCAACATATATCTGTGAGTATGTGCATGTATTCTTGCGTGTGCCGCGCGCACGTGCAGGTGTGTGCGTGTATGGTTACACGCATGTATGCCCGCACAAGTATTAACAATTATACCTGTGCGTACGTAATTCTATAAATTCGTATTTCAACCTGTCTTTATCATAATACCTGCTTTGCTACCTTTATGTTCAATTATGTATGTGTAAAATTTTATGCCTTGCCATGTTTGTATTCTATGTTCGTATATGTACAAAGGTGCTACCTTTATGTTCAAATCTGTATGTGTAATATCATGCCTTGCCATGTTTGTATTCTATGTTCGTATATGTACCAAGGACAGATTGGAAGACTAGGCGTTGCCTAAAATCTTTATCCTTGAAAAATAAAGTTCAAGTTTTCAAGTTTTCAAGTTTTTCTCTCTCTCTCTCTCTCTCTCTCTCTCTCTCTCTCTCTCTCTCTCTCTCTCTCTCTCTCTCTCTCTCTCTCTCTCTCTCTCTCTCTCTCTCTCTCTCTCTCTCTCTCTCTCTCATTCATTTATGTGTCTCTGTGTGCCTGGATATAATTTTTGTGTGCATTGGGTCTTGTGTGTACCAGTTTTTCTATGTTTCTGGAAGTTTTGTGTGTGCATATAATATTACACACAATATATTTAAAAGTGCTAAGCATTTTTCAAGTATGCATGAAGTCTGTGCAGTATTTTGACAACTTCACAGCAATATAATTATCTTAGCCTCACACTCCTGCATTGTCCAACGTAACAGTAACTTCTCTATACAAACTCAAGATCTTCAATTGTTCCTTTCTTTCTTTTCGACATTTCTTTCAGACTACCAGTGGACGGAGTGGGGTGAGTGGGGTGAGTGTGACGTCACCTGTGGTGAGGGTCATAGGTCAAGGTCACGGAGCTGTGAGGACAGTGTCAGTGGAGGTCACAATGACGCACAGTGTGAAGATCAAGGTCAGGACACAGAGGGGTGCTCTGCTTCTGTATGTCAAGGTCAGAGTTCAGTGTTTGTTTGTTTGCTTTTTAGCAGAGTTTACAGAAGAGCTCATATTTAATACTATGTGATCAGAACAAAAAGAAAAAAGGTTTCCAGAGACTTCAAACATAATGTGTTTTTATGTGTTCTATCAGATGGAATTGTGAGATTTCAAAGATGAAGCAAACATATCAATTATTCAATAAATAGATATATAAAGAAATATTTAAAAAAATTAAAAAACGTTTCAAGGATAAACAGATGGGCACTGAGATAGAGATTTGAATTTCTTTTAATTAAGTTTTGCATCATATATGACTTAAAATGTAGCTTGTGAATTTCCTTTGTGTTAGATTGGGTTTTCAGCGCATCTTTTCATTAACATTGTAAAAGTGTTCTCTCTCTCTCTCTCTCTCTCTCTCTCTCTCTCTCTCTCTCTCTCTCTCTCTCTCTCTCTCTCTCTCTCTCTCTCTCTCTCTCTCTCTCTCTCTCTCTCTCTCTCTCTCTCTCTCTCTCTCTCTCTCTCTCTCTCTCTCTCTCTCTCTCTCTCTCTCTCTCTCTCTCTCTCTCTCTCTCTCTCTCTCTCTCTCTAAAGCCATTCTCATGTACAAAGTACACTATGACTTAGCTCCACAATACCTGAAAAATCTACTTACACAAGCCTCACATCGCTATGGTTCAAGTAACTATATTCTACCACACACAAGAATAGATAAATTCAAGTCAAGTTTTACTTTCTCGGGTTCCTCCATATGGAATTCCCTTCAGTCCGACATTAGATTATGCTCCTCTATCTCAACCTTCAAAACGAGTCTCCGAGAGACGCTTACATTCGACCCTCCATGATTTTTTTTTTTTTCTTCATATATCCCGATACGCTATTTTGCTAATTACGATGTCATGTATTCACATCACTCTGTTTGTTTACTATTCTCCAACAATGTGCTAAAATCAATGTTTAAATTGTCCGCACTTTATTGCTAATTGCTACCGGTTTCATACCATAAGCTGCATTAGTTTGCCCTGTTCTAAAATGTATAGTTCTTTTGTACGTGCTTCAACATATATCTGTTTGTATTCTATGTTCGTATATGTACAAAGGTGCTACATTTATGTTCAAATCTGTATGTGTAATATCATGCCTTGCCATGTTTGTATTCTATGTTCGTATATATACCAAGGACAGATTGGAAGACTAGGCATTGCCTAAAATCTTTATCCTTGAAAAATAAAGTTCAAGTTTTCAAGTTTTCAAGTTTTCTCTCTCTCTCTCTCTCTCTCTCTCTCTCTCTCTCTCTCTCTCTCTCTCTCTCTCTCTCTCTCTCTCTCTCTCTCTCTCTCTCTCTCTCTCTCTCTCTCTCTCTCTCCATTCATTTATGTGTCTCTGTGTGCCTGGATATAATTTTTGTATGCATTGGGTCTTGTGTGTACCAGTTTTTCTATGTTTCTGGAAGTTTTATGTGTGCATATAATATTACACACAATATATTTAAAAGTGCTAAGTATTTTTCAAGTATGCATGAAGTCTGTGCAGTATGTTGACAACTTCACAGCAATATAATTATCTTAGCCTCACACTCCTGCATTGTCCAACGTAACAGTAACTTCTCTATACAAACTCAAGATCTTCAATTGTTCCTTTCTTTCTTTTCGACATTTCTTTCAGACTACCAGTGGACGGAGTGGGGTGAGTGGGGTGAGTGTGACGTCACCTGTGGTGAGGGTCATAGGTCAAGGTCACGGAGCTGTGAGGACAGTGTCAGCGGAGGTCACAATGACACACAGTGTGAAGGTCAAGGTCAGGACACAGAGGGATGCTCTGCTTCTGTATGTCAAGGTCAGAGTTCAGTGTTTGTTAGTTTGTTTTTAACAGAGTTTGGAGAAGAGCTCATCTTCAATGCTATGTGATCAGAGAAGAACAAAAGGAAAAACCGATTTCCAGAGATTTCAAACATAATGTGTTTTTATATGTTCTATCAGATGGAATTGTGAGTTGTTCGTCTTTTTTGAGATTTCAAAGATGAAGCAAATATATCAATTATTCAATAAATAGATACATCAAGAAATAGATTAAAAAAAAACGTTTCAAGGATAAACAGATGGGCACTGAAATGGAGAATTGAATTTGTTTTAATGATGTTTTGCATCATATATGACTTAAAATGTAGCTTGTGAATTTCCTTTGTGTTATATTGGGGTTTTAGCGCATTTTTTCATTAATGTAAAAGTGTTCTCTCACTCTGGTTTAAACGTTATATTGTCTTTACATAACAAACATACAAAGCAACAAAACTGAAGCAACAACAAGCTAGAATTGTCATGGCAAGGGATGTCTTTAAGAATTCTTTATAGGCATCAAAAACGTCTACCCAGAACCGGTTATATTTAGGAAATTTTGACACTATTTCTGGGCCATATTTACTTATTAAAGGCCATTGGAAAATTAGTCAGGTACTTTTCAAGTATGTATGAAGTCTGTGTAGTATTTTCACAACTTCACAAGAATATAATTATCTTAGCTTCACACTCCTGCATTGTCCAACGTAACAGTAACTTCTCTATAAACACTCAAGATCCTCAATTGTTTCTGTCTTTTCCACTTTTCTTTCAGACTACCAGTGGACGGAGTGGGGTGAGTGGGGTGAGTGTGACGTCAACTGTGGTGAGGGTCACAGGTCAAGGTCACGGAGCTGTGAGGACAGTGTCAGCGGAGGTCACAATGACACACAGTGTGAAGGTCAACGTCAGGACACAGAAGAGTGCTCCGGTTTTGTGTGTCCAGGTTAGGTTTCACGTGACTATTTCATCCATTTGTTGTTTTTATTGCTAAAACAAAGTCATCAATCAATATCATTATGCCTTATTGAATCCAGCACAAAGACGCGTCAAGCATTATGTTAATATATTAAGTATAGTGTATGGATTCTATTGTTAAATGTTAAAAACAGTGGCGCAATAACAAAAATAAAACTAAGGTCCCTAATTCCATATAAATATTCAATTCAACAGATCATCATAAATATTTAACAATAAGTAATCTTATGGACACTTACGTTGGAAATGAATGTCGTAGATCGTTCAATAGTTAAGCAAGTTAGTTATGGTACAATGGATTGTATATTTCTTCATCCCACTTTCATGCTTTTTGCTCATAGACATGAGAACAGGCAGACAGACACGCGGCCCTCGTTCCAGATGCAAGGTACTCCTGTTCTTACAGAACTGGGAATACAACACAGTACTCCTGTTCTTACAGAACTGGGAATACAACACAGTACTCCTGTTCTTACAGAACTGGGAATACAGCACAGTACTCCTGTTCTTACAGAACTGGGAATACAGCACACAGAAAGTGCGCAGTTTTCCGTACTCTGATCTCTAGCCTCCTCAGAACCTTACAGTAGCGATGTATGCATGTTGACGGTACTCTGATCTCTAGCCTCCTCAGAACCTTACAGTAGCGATGTATGCATGTTGACGGTACTCTGATCTCTAGCCTCCTCAGAACCTTACAGTAGCGATGTATGCATGTTGACGGTACTCTGATCTCTAGCCTCCTCAGAACCTTACAGTAGCGATGTATGCATGTTGACGGTACTCTGATCTCTAGCCTCCTCAGAACCTTACAGTAGCGATGTATGCATGTTGACGGTACTCTGATCTCTAGCCTCCTCAGAACCTTACAGTAGCGATGTATGCATGTTGACTGTGTCGATGTGTTAATGATATTGTTTTAAGGTGTGTGTACATATATGCGGAAGCCCATCCGCATAGTCCATCCTCAACCCGCAAAAGCAATACTGAAAGTAATAATCAGAGCATGTGCATATATAGAAAAAGCGGATGTGTTTCCACGCGGAAAATACGGATGGTATATGATTATATGTTTTTTGTGTAAATGTGCACATGCCTTTATGTTTCTTACTTTCAGCTAGAAGATGTGTTTGCAGATTGTGGATGAGATATTGGATTTCTGCATATAATGTATAATAAATGTGCACACGCCTATATGCGGATGGGGTTCCCGCATGTTGTGGATGAGATATGCAGATGGATCTCTGCATGTAATGTATATATGCGGATAGGGTTCCATTATATGCGGATGGGTGTACACACCTTCATATTTCTTACTTTCAATTTTGTTGGTGGATTGTGGATATGAAAAAATATACGGATGGGTTTCCACGTATATGTTCACATGCCCTAAAGGCAAAACAACCGATCCCAGGGATCGGGTCTCGCTAGTCAGAAGAGCTCTGCCTCGCAGAATGAATGAAAGTTTGTGTTTAACGTCCTCCCGGTCCCTCGCTCTTCCCTCCTTTTATACTCCTGGTGCGGCTTTAATGTTTGACTTGTAGGCTATCATTTTTTTCGGGTAGGCGTGATGGTCAAACTAACAAAACTTCGTATTCGAATTCAGAGCCCTCGTGGCAGCAGTGGGGCCAGTGGTCGACCTGCAGCCAGACCTGTGGGGTCGGGGTTCGATCCCGTGTGCGCGCATGCGCCTTGGAGGGCGTGACGTCAGACAACAGTCTGTGCCAGGGCAATGAGTCCATGACTGGGCGATGTATCTTCGCCTGTGAAGGTAAGACTGTCATGACTAGACCATGTATCTTCACCTGTGAAAGACTGTCATGACTAGACCATGTATCTTCACCTGTGAAGGTAAGACTGTCATGACTAGACCATGTATCTTCACCTGTGAAGGTAAGACTGTCATGACTGGGCCATGTATCTTCTTATGAAGGTAAGACTGTCATGACTGGACCATGTATCTTCTTATGAAGGTAAGATTGTCATGACTGGACCATGTATCTTCACCTGTGAAGGTAAGACTGTCATGACTGGACCATGTATCTTCTTATGAAGGTAAGACTGTCATGACTGGACCATGTATCTTCACCTGTGAAGGTAAGACTGTCATGACTGGACCATGTATCTTCTTATGAAGGTAAGACTGTCATGACTGGACCATGTATCTTCACCTGTGAAGGTAAGACTGTCATGACTGGACCATGTATCTTCTTATGAAGGTAAGATGTCATGACTGGACCATGTATCTTCACCTGTGAAGGTAAGACTGTCATGACTGGACCATGTATCTTCTTAAGACTGTCATGACTGGACCATGTGAAGGTAAGACTGTCATGACTGGACCATGTATCTTCGCCGGTGAAGGTAGGACTGTCATGATTGGACCATGTATCTTCGCCGGTGAAGGTAAGACTGTCACAGTCAGTGTAACACGTTGGGAAATCCATAGGAACAGTCTAGCCATGATTCTACCAAAACCCCGTCTGCTGATCTGCTCAGTATATTTAACAATATTCATTTTTATGAAACAAAAAACAGACTCACTGGGAGTGCGTTTAAATGGCGTGCCTTTTGGTAAAACTGACATAGCGGGCATCATTGTCTAAGCGTGGGGAGAAGGGGGTGGAGGGCCACTATGATTTTGCCAAGTTTAATAGGGATTGGTTCAGTAGTTTAGATAGTATACGGCATCAGACGTTGTGTTCAGACACACACACACACAGACAGACAGAGAGACAGAGAAGCACTCCGGTCATGTTTCCATCTTCTTCTTCTGTGGTGGTGACGATCTTCTGTTGACAGAATTGTACACACTGTAGGGGTGTGGCCATGGCAAATGTGTGTGGTGTGGCCATGGCAAATGTGTGTGGTGTGGCCATGGCAAATAGGGGTGTGGTGGCCATGGCAAATGTGTGTGGTGTGGCCATGGCAAATGTGTGTGGTGTGGCCATGGAAAATGTGTGTGGTGTGGCCATGGCAAATGTGTGTGGTGTGGCCATGGCAAATGTGTGTGGTGTGGCCATGGCAAATGTGTGTGGTGTGGCCATGGCAAATAGGGATGTGGCCATGACAAATGTGTGTAGTGTGGCCATGGCAAATATGTGTGGTGTGGCCATGGCAAATGTGTGTGGTGTGGCCATGGCAAATGTGTGTGGTGTGGCCATGGCAAATAGGGGTGTGGTGTGGCCATGGCAAATGTGTGTGGTGTGGCCATGGCAAATAGGGGTGTGGTGTGGCCATGGCAAATGTGTGTGGTGTGGCCATGGCAAATAGGGGTGTGGTGTGGCCATGGCAAATGTGTGTGGTGTGGCCATGGAAAATGTGTGTGGTGTGGCCATGGCAAATAGGGATGTGGCCATGACAAATGTGTGTAGTGTGGCCATGGCAAATATGTGTGGTGTGGCCATGGCAAATGTGTGTGGTGTGGCCATGGCAAATGTGTGTGGTGTGGCCATGGCAAATAGGGGTGTGGTGTGGCCATGGCAAATGTGTGTGGTGTGGCCATGGCAAATAGGGGTGTGGTGTGGCCATGGCAAATGTGTGTGGTGTGGCCATGGCAAATAGGGGTGTGGTGTGGCCATGGCAAATGTGTGTGGTGTGGCCATGGCAAATGTGTGTGGTGTGGCCATGCAAATAGGGGTATGGTGTGGCCATGGCAAATGTGTGTGGTGTGGCCATGGCAAATGTGTGTGGTGTGGCCATGCAAATAGGGGTATGGTGTGGCCATGGCAAATAGGGGTGTGGTGTGGCAATGGCAAATGTGTGTGGTGTGGCCATGGCAAATGTGTGTGGTGTGGCCATGGCAAATAGGGGTGTGGCCATGGAAAATGTGTGTGGTGTGGCCATGGCAAATAGGGGTGTGGCCATGGCAAAACCAGCAGAAGAGAAATGTGAAATCAGCAGATAAGCACATTATCACACACACACACACACACACACACACACACACACACACACACACACACACACACACACACACACACACACACACACACACACACACACACACACACACACACACAACTACATGCCTCTTCACCACCAGATCAGATTCAAGATACAATCAACCAGACTCAGGACTGCATCACAGACATCAAACACTGGATGACCACAAACAAACTCAAACTCAATGATGATAAAACTGAGGCCCTCCTTGTCCGTTCCCAGCATAAACCATTGTCAGACTCCGCTCCTTCTTCTATTTTAGTCGGCAACACCAACACACAGTTCTCCTCCACAGCAAGAAACCTAGGGGTCACATTCTCCAACACTCTTTCCATGGACACACACGTCTCAAACATCTGTCGCTCTGCATACCACGAACTCAGGAAAATCAGCAGCATTCGCCACCTTCTTACCTTCGATGCAGCCAAAACGCTTGTCTGTTCTCTGGTTCTGTCCAAGTTCGATTATTGCAACTCCCTCCTCTCTGGCATCCCACACTATCTTCTTGACAAACTCCAAAAGGTCCAAAACTCTGCAGCCCGACTAGTATTCAAGGTTAAAAAAACATGAACACGCCCAGCCTCTCCTACAGAACCTTCACTGGCTTCCCATTTCTGCTCGAGTCGAACACAAAATATCTACACTCTGTTTCAAATCTGTCACCGATCCCTACTTTCCTGCCTATCTCTCTGATCTTCTGCACATCTACTCTCCTACCAGACTACTCCGCTCCTCTTCAGACAATCGAGCTTTCACTTTTCCTCGACCCAAAACAAAGACCTATGGCAACCGCACTTTCTCTTTCACCGCACCGAAAACATGGAATCAGCTCCCATTCGCCACTCGCAACTCAGAAACACGCGTGTGTGTGTGTGTGTTTGTGAAAGGATGGGCTGGATGAGTGTATTTTAATATTGTGAACATTTTATGTACTTGTGTATTTTTATTTCTTTATCCATTTTGTCTCACTGTTTTAAAATGATTTTACGTTATAAGTGTTTTAAAATGCTATTTTATTATTATGTGTGTGAGTGTCATTCATTTAATGTTTTTCCACTAATCGTGTGTGTTTTGTGTGTGTGCGCGTGCGTGCGTGAGTGTCGGTGTGTGTGTGTGTGTGTGTGTGTGTGTGTGTGTGTGTGTGTGTGTGTGTGTGTGTGTGTGTGTGTGTGTGTGTGTGTGTGTGTGTGTGTGTAGGGTGTGTGTGAGTGTGTGTTTGCGAATGTTTATTAATATTGAATATTATGTGCCTTTGACTATTGTATGTACAAATTATAGTAAGTTGTTATTGTATGATGCATGCAACTGTATTTCAGTCCTATATATCTCTGTCTCTGTTTGTGTCTCTCTTCTCTCTTTCTCTGTCTGTCCCTCTGTCTGGCTCTCTGTGTCTCCGTCTCTGTCTTTCTCTGTCTCTGTCTCTTTCTCTCTCTCGTTCTCTTTCTCTCTCTATCGTTATAAGTGTGGGTGTGAGTGTGATTTGTTAATAGTGTGGCATGGGCGTCTTTAAGCGTCCATCAGTGTGAGTGTTTCAAGTTGGTTGCGAAAGTGTACTGTAGATTATGTCATTCATTATTTGGGCGTGATTGAGAAATTGACTGAGGGATCAGGGTAGGGGGGTGTTGGTCAATGTTTGATGTATACATTTTGTTCATTGTGTTTATTTTAGTGATTTCTGTAAAGCGCTTAGAGCTTAAAGATTAGGCGCTATAAAAGTTGTCTTAATAAATAAATAACACACACACACACACACACACACACACACACACACACACACACACACACACACACACACACACACACACACACACACACACACACACTCACACATTGTGGAATGCGCATAAACTTGTTCCCAATGAACATTTTGAAACTGTTAATAGTGAAGACTTTTAAAGTGGTCTTGAAACAAACAGTTCACATGTGGGCACGCCTATATATTGCCTTCGATCGTTGTAAAAATAATAATTTTCATCTTTTTTATGCAATTAATATTTTTTCCAAAACTGCTGGGTAGATGTTGATGTCGTTTAGTGAACTTTGTCTAATATGTCGACTCTTGCCCTCGATTGTTATGAATAAATTAAAATGGGGTCGTCTTCGTACAGGCAGACAAAGAATTGAATTTAACAATCAAGAGGGAATGTTTAATTAAGTAATCTTTTACTGAGTTAAAGACTGCATGCCTATCCTTTTGATGTTTGTTATTTTAAATGATTAAAGTGTTTTCTTTCTGTAACTGTTAGCAATGCACCTTTTCACAAAACAACATCAGCAAAAACATGTTGATTGACAAGTGTTAATAAGTGTTTAAACTAGATGTTGTTTAGTAGGCCTATATAAGCGTCAATAATGCTGTAGAAATAGCATGCTGAATCACTCGCAAGCTTCATTTAGGCACGCAGTTATGTAAGTATTTCTAAACGTTAGGCCTATTAATAGTTGCATTCAGTTGGTGGATTTTCCCTCGAGATTCAAACTCAAGTGTGTATGTGTGTGTGGTATTAAGTGGAAAATAGTTAACTAAAGAATTAAGATATTATCTATTGTTAGACATGTCTCTTTGGTGCTGTTGTCGTTTGTTTGTTTGTTTATTTTTTATTTTTTATTTTCTATTTTTGTATTAGTAGTAGTATTCTTTTTCCAAGTTGTTGGTTATAGGGTATAAATAAAACATTAAACACAATATCTTAAAACAGTGGGGAAAAAAGAAACGAAAACAAAACACACAAAAACAACTAACATGCCTTATGCTGACTTTGAATCAGCATGGCTTTGCTATCAAGCATTGGTTGACGTTTAAACCGCTGTAGCATGACATGATGGAACATCTTTGGTAATGACGGTGTAAGGGGAGAACATGGTGATTGACTGTAACATGAGATGATAGAACATCTTTGGTAATGATGGTGTAAGGGGAGAACATGGTGATTGACTGTAACATGAGATGATAGAACATCTTTGGTAATGATGGTGTAAGGGGAGAACATGGTGATTGACTGTAACATGAGATGATGGAACATCTTTGGTAATGACAGTGTAAGAGGAGAACATGGTGATTGACTGTAACATGAGATGATAGAACATCTTTGGTAATGATGGTGTAAGGGGAGAACATGGTGATTGACTGTAACATGAGATGATAGAACATCTTTGGTAATGATGGTGTAAGGGGAGAACATGGTGATTGACTGTAACATGAGATGATGGAACATCTTTGGTAATGACGGTGTAAGGGGAGAACATGGTGATTGACTGTAACATGAGATGATGGAACATCTTTGGTAATGACGGTGTAAGGGGAGAACATGGTGATTGACTGTAACATGAGATGATAGAACATCTTTGGTAATGACAGTGTAAGGGGAGAACATGGTGATTGACTGTAACATGAGATGATAGAACATCTTTGGTAATGATGGTGTAAGGGGAGAACATGGTGATTGACTGTAACATGAGATGATAGAACATCTTTGGTAATGACGGTGTAAGGGGAGAACATGGTGATTGACTGTAACATGAGATGATGGAACATCTTTGGTAATGACAGTGTAAGGGGAGAACATGGTGATTGACTGTAACATGAGATGATAGAACATCTTTGGTAATGACGGTGTAAGGGGAGAACATGGTGATTGACTGTAACATGAGATGATAGAACATCTTTGGTAATGATGGTGTAAGAGGAGAACATGGTGATTGACTGTAACATGAGATGATAGAACATCTTTGGTAATGATGGTGTAAGGGGAGAACATGGTGATTGACTGTAACATGAGATGATGGAACATCTTTGGTAATGACGGTGTAAGGGGAGAACATGGTGATTGACTGTAACATGAGATGATAGAACATCTTTGGTAATGATGGTGTAAGGGGAGAACATGGTGATTGACTGTAACATGAGATGATAGAACATCTTTGGTAATGACGGTGTAAGGGGAGAACATGGTGATTGACTGTAACATGAGATGATGGAACATCTTTGGTAATGATGGTGTAAGGGGAGAACATGGTGATTGACTGTAACATGAGATGATAGAACATCTTTGGTAATGATGGTGTAAGGGGAGAACATGGTGATTGACTGTAACATGAGATGATGGAACATCTTTGGTAATGATGGTGTAAGGGGAGAACATGGTGATTGACTGTAACATGAGATGATAGAACATCTTTGGTAATGACGGTGTAAGGGGAGAACATGGTGATTGACTGTAACATGAGATGATAGAACATCTTTGGTAATGACGGTGTAAGAGGAGAACATGGTGATTGACTGTAACATGAGATGATAGAACATCTTTGGTAATGACGGTGTAAGGGGAGAACATGGTGATTGACTGTAACATGAGATGATAGAACATCTTTGGTAATGACAGTGTAAGAGGAGAACATGGTGATTGACTGTAACATGAGATGATAGAACATCTTTGGTAATGACGGTGTAAGGGGAGAACATGTGATTGACTGTAATTGAGATGATGGAACATCTTTGGTAATGACGGTGTAAGGGGAGAACATGGTGATTGACTGTAACATGAGATGATGGAACATCTTTGGTAATGACGGTGTAAGGGGAGAACATGGTGATTGACTGTAACATGAGATGATGGAACATCTTTGGTAATGATGGTGTAAGGGGAGAACATGGTGATTGACTGTAACATGAGATGATGGAACATCTTTGGTAATGACGGTGTAAGAGGAGAACATGGTGATTGACTGTAACATGAGATGATGGAACATCTTTGGTAATGACGGTGTAAGGGGAGAACATGGTGATTGACTGTAACATGAGATGATGGAACATCTTTGGTAATGACGGTGTAAGGGGAGAACATGGTGATTGACTGTAACATGAGATGATGGAACATCTTTGGTAATGACGGTGTAAGGGGAGAACATGGTGATTGACTGTAACATGAGATGATAGAACATCTTTGGTAATGACAGTGTAGAGGAGAACATGGTGATTGACTGTAACATGAGATGATAGAACATCTTTGGTAATGATGGTGTAAGGGGAGAACATGGTGATTGACTGTAACATGAGATGATAGAACATCTTTGGTAATGATGGTGTAAGGGGAGAACATGGTGATTGACTGTAACATGAGATGATAGAACATCTTTGGTAATGATGGTGTAAGGGGAGAACATGGTGATTGACTGTAACATGAGATGATAGAACATCTTTGGTAATGATGGTGTAAGAGGAGAACATGGTGATTGACTGTAACATGAGATGATAGAACATCTTTGGTAATGATGGTGTAAGAGGAGAACATGGTGATTGACTGTAACATGAGATGATAGAACATCTTTGGTAATGATGGTGTAAGAGGAGAACATGGTGATTGACTGTAACATGAGATGATAGAACATCTTTGGTAATGATGGTGTAAGAGGAGAACATGGTGATTGACTGTAACATGAGATGATAGAACATCTTTGGTAATGATGGTGTAAGGGGAGAACATGGTGATTGACTGTAACATGAGATGATAGAACATCTTTGGTAATGACGGTGTAAGGAGAACATGGTGATTGACTGTAACATGAGATGATAGAACATCTTTGGTAATGACGGTGTAAGGGGAGAACATGGTGATTGACTGTAACATGAGATGATAGAACATCTTTGGTAATGATGGTGTAAGGGGAGAACATGGTGATTGACTGTAACATGAGATGATAGAACATCTTTGGTAATGATGGTGTAAGAGGAGAACATGGTGATTGACTGTAACATGAGATGATGGAACATCTTTGGTAATGATGGTGTAAGAGGAGAACATGGTGATTGACTGTAACATGAGATGATAGAACATCTTTGGTAATGATGGTGTAAGGGGAGAACATGGTGATTGACTGTAACATGAGATGATAGAACATCTTTGGTAATGATGGTGTAAGGGGAGAACATGGTGATTGACTGTAACATGAGATGATAGAACATCTTTGGTAATGATGGTGTAAGAGGAGAACATGGTGATTGACTGTAACATGAGATGATAGAACATCTTTGGTAATGACAGTGTAAGGGGAGAACATGGTGATTGACTGTAACATGAGATGATAGAACATCTTTGGTAATGATGGTGTAAGGGGAGAACATGGTGATTGACTGTAACATGAGATGATAGAACATCTTTGGTAATGATGGTGTAAGGGGAGAACATGGTGATTGACTGTAACATGAGATGATAGAACATCTTTGGTAATGACGGTGTAAGAGGAGAACATGGTGATTGACTGTAACATGAGATGATAGAACATCTTTGGTAATGATGGTGTAAGAGTACATGGTGATTGACTGTAACATGAGATGATAGAACATCTTTGGTAATGATGGTGTAAGGGGAGAACATGGTGATTGACTGTAACATGAGATGATGGAACATCTTTGGTAATGACGGTGTAAGAGGAGAACATGGTGTACTGTAACATGAGATGGAGAACATGGTGATGGAACATCTTTGGTAATGACGGTGTAAGGGGAGAACATGGTGATTGACTGTAACATGAGATGATAGAACATCTTTGGTAATGATGGTGTAAGGGGAGAACATGGTGATTGACTGTAACATGAGATGATAGAACATCTTTGGTAATGACGGTGTAAGGGGAGAACATGGTGATTGACTGTAACA
Organism: Phymorhynchus buccinoides; assembly: GCA_017654935.2. NCBI lineage: Eukaryota > Metazoa > Mollusca > Gastropoda > Neogastropoda > Raphitomidae > Phymorhynchus > Phymorhynchus buccinoides. Next base: position 95,526,490 of record CM065681.1, read on the forward strand.
TGAGATGATAGAACATCTTTGGTAATGACGGTGTAAGGGGAGAACATGGTGATTGACTGTAACATGAGATGATAGAACATCTTTGGTAATGATGGTGTAAGGGGAGAACATGGTGATTGACTGTAACATGAGATGATAGAACATCTTTGGTAATGATGGTGTAAGGGGAGAACATGGTGATTGACTGTAACATGAGATGATAGAACATCTTTGGTAATGATGGTGTAAGGGGAGAACATGGTGATTGACTGTAACATGAGATGATAGAACATCTTTGGTAATGATGGTGTAAGGGGAGAACATGGTGATTGACTGTAACATGAGATGATAGAACATCTTTGGTAATGATGGTGTAAGGGGAGAACATGGTGATTGACTGTAACATGAGATGATAGAACATCTTTGGTAATGACAGTGTAAGGGGAGAACATGGTGATTGACTGTAACATGAGATGATAGAACATCTTTGGTAATGATGGTGTAAGGGGAGAACATGGTGATTGACTGTAACATGAGATGATAGAACATCTTTGGTAATGATGGTGTAAGAGAACATGGTGATTGACTGTAACATGAGATGATGGAACATCTTTGGTAATGACAGTGTATGGGGAGAACATGGTGATTGTAACTGTAACATGAGATGTAGAACATCTTTGGTAATGACGGTGTAAGGGGAGAACATGGTGATTGACTGTAACATGAGATGATAGAACATCTTTGGTAATGACAGTGTAAGGGGAGAACATGGTGATTGACTGTAACATGAGATGATGGAACATCTTTGGTAATGATGGTGTAAGAGGAGAACATGGTGATTGACTGTAACATGAGATGATAGAACATCTTTGGTAATGATGGTGTAAGAGGAGAACATGGTGATTGACTGTAACATGAGATGATAGAACATCTTTGGTAATGACGGTGTAGGGGAGAACATGGTGATTGACTGTAACATGAGATGATGGAACATCTTTGGTAATGACGGTGTAAGGGGAGAACATGGTGATTGACTGTAACATGAGATGATGGAACATCTTTGGTAATGATGGTGTAAGGGGAGAACATGGTGATTGACTGTAACATGAGATGATAGAACATCTTTGGTAATGACGGTGTAAGGGGAGAACATGGTGATTGACTGTAACATGAGATGATAGAACATCTTTGGTAATGACAGTGTAAGGGGAGAACATGGTGATTGACTGTAACATGAGATGATAGAACATCTTTGGTAATGACGGTGTAAGGGGAGAACATGGTGATTGACTGTAACATGAGATGATAGAACATCTTTGGTAATGACAGTGTAAGGGGAGAACATGGTGATTGACTGTAACATGAGATGATAGAACATCTTTGGTAATGATGGTGTAAGGGGAGAACATGGTGATTGACTGTAACATGAGATGATGGAACATCTTTGGTAATGACGGTGTAAGGGGAGAACATGGTGATTGACTGTAACATGAGATGATGGAACATCTTTGGTAATGATGGTGTAAGGGGAGAACATGGTGATTGACTGTAACATGAGATGATAGAACATCTTTGGTAATGACGGTGTAAGGGGAGAACATGGTGATTGACTGTAACATGAGATGATAGAACATCTTTGGTAATGACAGTGTAAGAGGAGAACATGGTGATTGACTGTAACATGAGATGATAGAACATCTTTGGTAATGATGGTGTAAGGGGAGAACATGGTGATTGACTGTAACATGAGATGATAGAACATCTTTGGTAATGACGGTGTAAGGGGAGAACATGGTGATTGACTGTAACATGAGATGATAGAACATCTTTGGTAATGATGGTGTAAGGGGAGAACATGGTGATTGACTGTAACATGAGATGATAGAACATCTTTGGTAATGACGGTGTAAGGGGAGAACATGGTGATTGACTGTAACATGAGATGATGGAACATCTTTGGTAATGATGGTGTAAGAGGAGAACATGGTGATTGACTGTAACATGAGATGATGGAACATCTTTGGTAATGATGGTGTAAGAGGAGAACATGGTGATTGACTGTAACATGAGATGATAGAACATCTTTGGTAATGATGGTGTAAGGGGAGAACATGGTGATTGACTGTAACATGAGATGATAGAACATCTTTGGTAATGACGGTGTAAGGGGAGAACATGGTGATTGACTGTAACATGAGATGATAGAACATCTTTGGTAATGACGGTGTAAGGGGAGAACATGGTGATTGACTGTAACATGAGATGATGGAACATCTTTGGTAATGACGGTGTAAGAGGAGAACATGGTGATTGACTGTAACATGAGATGATAGAACATCTTTGGTAATGATGGTGTAAGGGGAGAACATGGTGATTGACTGTAACATGAGATGATAGAACATCTTTGGTAATGATGGTGTAAGGGGAGAACATGGTGATTGACTGTAACATGAGATGATAGAACATCTTTGGTAATGACGGTGTAAGGGGAGAACATGGTGATTGACTGTAACATGAGATGATGGAACATCTTTGGTAATGACAGTGTAAGAGGAGAACATGGTGATTGACTGTAACATGAGATGATGGAACATCTTTGGTAATGACGGTGTAAGAGGAGAACATGGTGATTGACTGTAACATGAGATGATAGAACATCTTTGGTAATGACGGTGTAAGGGGAGAACATGGTGATTGACTGTAACATGAGATGATAGAACATCTTTGGTAATGACGGTGTAAGAGGAGAACATGGTGATTGACTGTAACATGAGATGATAGAACATCTTTGGTAATGACGGTGTAAGGGGAGAACATGGTGATTGACTGTAACATGAGATGATAGAACATCTTTGGTAATGACAGTGTAAGGGGAGAACATGGTGATTGACTGTAACATGAGATGATAGAACATCTTTGGTAATGACGGTGTAAGAGGAGAACATGGTGATTGACTGTAACATGAGATGATAGAACATCTTTGGTAATGACGGTGTAAGAGGAGAACATGGTGATTGACTGTAACATGAGATGATGGAACATCTTTGGTAATGATGGTGTAAGGGGAGAACATGGTGATTGACTGTAACATGAGATGATAGAACATCTTTGGTAATGACGGTGTAAGGGGAGAACATGGTGATTGACTGTAACATGAGATGATAGAACATCTTTGGTAATGACAGTGTAAGGGGAGAACATGGTGATTGACTGTAACATGAGATGATAGAACATCTTTGGTAATGACGGTGTAAGGGGAGAACATGGTGATTGACTGTAACATGAGATGATGGAACATCTTTGGTAATGACAGTGTAAGGGGAGAACATGGTGATTGACTGTAACATGAGATGATGGAACATCTTTGGTAATGATGGTGTAAGGGGAGAACATGGTGATTGACTGTAACATGAGATGATAGAACATCTTTGGTAATGACGGTGTAAGGGGAGAACATGGTGATTGACTGTAACATGAGATGATGGAACATCTTTGGTAATGACGGTGTAAGGGGAGAACATGGTGATTGACTGTAACATGAGATGATGGAACATCTTTGGTAATGACAGTGTAAGGGGAGAACATGGTGATTGACTGTAACATGAGATGATGGAACATCTTTGGTAATGATGGTGTAAGAGGAGAACATGGTGATTGACTGTAACATGAGATGATAGAACATCTTTGGTAATGATGGTGTAAGGGGAGAACATGGTGATTGACTGTAACATGAGATGATAGAACATCTTTGGTATGTGATTGAATGATGGTGTAAGGGGAGAACATGGTGATTGACTGTAACATGAGATGATAGAACATCTTTGGTAATGATGGTGTAAGGGGAGAACATGGTGATTGACTGTAACATGAGATGATGGAACATCTTTGGTAATGACGGTGTAAGAGGAGAACATGGTGATTGACTGTAACATGAGATGATGGAACATCTTTGGTAATGACGGTGTAAGGGGAGAACATGGTGATTGACTGTAACATGAGATGATGGAACATCTTTGGTAATGACGGTGTAAGGGGAGAACATGGTGATTGACTGTAACATGAGATGATAGAACATCTTTGGTAATGACGGTGTAAGGGGAGAACATGGTGATTGACTGTAACATGAGATGATAGAACATCTTTGGTAATGACGGTGTAAGGGGAGAACATGGTGATTGACTGTAACATGAGATGATGGAACATCTTTGGTAATGACGGTGTAAGGGGAGAACATGGTGATTGACTGTAACATGAGATGATAGAACATCTTTGGTAATGATGGTGTAAGGGGAGAACATGGTGATTGACTGTAACATGAGATGATAGAACATCTTTGGTAATGATGGTGTAAGGGGAGAACATGGTGATTGACTGTAACATGAGATGATAGAACATCTTTGGTAATGACGGTGTAAGGGGAGAACATGGTGATTGACTGTAACATGAGATGATAGAACATCTTTGGTAATGATGGTGTAAGGGGAGAACATGGTGATTGACTGTAACATGAGATGATAGAACATCTTTGGTAATGATGGTGTAAGGGGAGAACATGGTGATTGACTGTAACATGAGATGATAGAACATCTTTGGTAATGATGGTGTAAGAGGAGAACATGGTGATTGACTGTAACATGAGATGATGGAACATCTTTGGTAATGACGGTGTAAGAGGAGAACATGGTGATTGACTGTAACATGAGATGATGGAACATCTTTGGTAATGACGGTGTAAGGGGAGAACATGGTGATTGACTGTAACATGAGATGATAGAACATCTTTGGTAATGACAGTGTAAGAGGAGAACATGGTGATTGACTGTAACATGAGATGATAGAACATCTTTGGTAATGACGGTGTAAGAGGAGAACATGGTGATTGACTGTAACATGAGATGATGGAACATCTTTGGTAATGATGGTGTAAGGGGAGAACATGGTGATTGACTGTAACATGAGATGATAGAACATCTTTGGTAATGACGGTGTAAGGGGAGAACATGGTGATTGACTGTAACATGAGATGATGGAACATCTTTGGTAATGACGGTGTAAGAGGAGAACATGGTGATTGACTGTAACATGAGATGATAGAACATCTTTGGTAATGACGGTGTAAGGGGAGAACATGGTGATTGACTGTAACATGAGATGATAGAACATCTTTGGTAATGACGGTGTAAGAGGAGAACATGGTGATTGACTGTAACATGAGATGATAGAACATCTTTGGTAATGATGGTGTAAGGGGAGAACATGGTGATTGACTGTAACATGAGATGATAGAACATCTTTGGTAATGACGGTGTAAGGGGAGAACATGGTGATTGACTGTAACATGAGATGATAGAACATCTTTGGTAATGATGGTGTAAGGGGAGAACATGGTGATTGACTGTAACATGAGATGATGGAACATCTTTGGTAATGATGGTGTAAGGGGAGAACATGGTGATTGACTGTAACATGAGATGATAGAACATCTTTGGTAATGACAGTGTAAGGGGAGAACATGGTGATTGACTGTAACATGAGATGATGGAACATCTTTGGTAATGATGGTGTAAGAGGAGAACATGGTGATTGACTGTAACATGAGATGATGGAACATCTTTGGTAATGACGGTGTAAGAGGAGAACATGGTGATTGACTGTAACATGAGATGATGGAACATCTTTGGTAATGACGGTGTAAGGGGAGAACATGGTGATTGACTGTAACATGAGATGATAGAACATCTTTGGTAATGATGGTGTAAGGGGAGAACATGGTGATTGACTGTAACATGAGATGATGGAACATCTTTGGTAATGACGGTGTAAGGGGAGAACATGGTGATTGACTGTAACATGAGATGATAGAACATCTTTGGTAATGACAGTGTAAGAGAACATGGTGATTGACTGTAACATGAGATGATGGAACATCTTTGGTAATGACGGTGTAAGGGGAGAACATGGTGATTGACTGTAACATGAGATGATGGAACATCTTTGGTAATGACGGTGTAAGGGGAGAACATGGTGATTGACTGTAACATGAGATGATGGAACATCTTTGGTAATGACGGTGTAAGGGGAGAACATGGTGATTGACTGTAACATGAGATGATGGAACATCTTTGGTAATGACGGTGATTGACTGTAACATGAGATGATAGAACATCTTTGGTAATGATGGTGTAAGGGGAGAACATGGTGATTGACTGTAACATGAGATGATAGAACATCTTTGGTAATGACGGTGTAAGGGGAGAACATGGTGATTGACTGTAACATGAGATGATAGAACATCTTTGGTAATGATGGTGTAAGGGGAGAACATGGTGATTGACTGTAACATGAGATGATAGAACATCTTTGGTAATGACGGTGTAAGGGGAGAACATGGTGATTGACTGTAACATGAGATGATAGAACATCTTTGGTAATGATGGTGTAAGGGGAGAACATGGTGATTGACTGTAACATGAGATGATAGAACATCTTTGGTAATGACGGTGTAAGGGGAGAACATGGTGATTGACTGTAACATGAGATGATAGAACATCTTTGGTAATGATGGTGTAAGAGAACATGGTGATTGACTGTAACATGAGATGATGGAACATCTTTGGTAATGACGGTGTAAGAGGAGAACATGGTGATTGACTGTAACATGAGATGATAGAACATCTTTGGTAATGACGGTGTAAGGGGAGAACATGGTGATTGACTGTAACATGAGATGATAGAACATCTTTGGTAATGACGGTGTAAGGGGAGAACATGGTGATTGACTGTAACATGAGATGATAGAACATCTTTGGTAATGACGGTGTAAGGGGAGAACATGGTGATTGACTGTAACATGAGATGATAGAACATCTTTGGTAATGACAGTGTAAGGGGAGAACATGGTGATTGACTGTAACATGAGATGATAGAACATCTTTGGTAATGACAGTGTAAGGGGAGAACATGGTGATTGACTGTAACATGAGATGATAGAACATCTTTGGTAATGATGGTGTAAGGGGAGAACATGGTGATTGACTGTAACATGAGATGATAGAACATCTTTGGTAATGACAGTGTAAGGGGAGAACATGGTGATTGACTGTAACATGAGATGATAGAACATCTTTGGTAATGATGGTGTAAGGGGAGAACATGGTGATTGACTGTAACATGAGATGATAGAACATCTTTGGTAATGACGGTGTAAGGGGAGAACATGGTGATTGACTGTAACATGAGATGATAGAACATCTTTGGTAATGATGGTGTAAGGGGAGAACATGGTGATTGACTGTAACATGAGATGATAGAACATCTTTGGTAATGATGGTGTAAGAGGAGAACATGGTGATTGACTGTAACATGAGATGATAGAACATCTTTGGTAATGATGGTGTAAGGGGAGAACATGGTGATTGACTGTAACATGAGATGATAGAACATCTTTGGTAATGACGGTGTAAGAGGAGAACATGGTGATTGACTGTAACATGAGATGATAGAACATCTTTGGTAATGATGGTGTAAGGGGAGAACATGGTGATTGACTGTAACATGAGATGATAGAACATCTTTGGTAATGATGGTGTAAGGGGAGAACATGGTGATTGACTGTAACATGAGATGATAGAACATCTTTGGTAATGACAGTGTAAGGGGAGAACATGGTGATTGACTGTAACATGAGATGATAGAACATCTTTGGTAATGATGGTGTAAGAGGAGAACATGGTGATTGACTGTAACATGAGATGATAGAACATCTTTGGTAATGATGGTGTAAGGGGAGAACATGGTGATTGACTGTAACATGAGATGATAGAACATCTTTGGTAATGACGGTGTAAGGGGAGAACATGGTGATTGACTGTAACATGAGATGATAGAACATCTTTGGTAATGACGGTGTAAGGGGAGAACATGGTGATTGACTGTAACATGAGATGATAGAACATCTTTGGTAATGACAGTGTAAGGGGAGAACATGGTGATTGACTGTAACATGAGATGATAGAACATCTTTGGTAATGACAGTGTAAGAGGAGAACATGGTGATTGACTGTAACATGAGATGATAGAACATCTTTGGTAATGATGGTGTAAGAGGAGAACATGGTGATTGACTGTAACATGAGATGATAGAACATCTTTGGTAATGACGGTGTAAGGGGAGAACATGGTGATTGACTGTAACATGAGATGATGGAACATCTTTGGTAATGACGGTGTAAGGGGAGAACATGGTGATTGACTGTAACATGAGATGATAGAACATCTTTGGTAATGATGGTGTAAGGGGAGAACATGGTGATTGACTGTAACATGAGATGATAGAACATCTTTGGTAATGACGGTGTAAGAGGAGAACATGGTGATTGACTGTAACATGAGATGATAGAACATCTTTGGTAATGATGGTGTAAGGGGAGAACATGGTGATTGACTGTAACATGAGATGATAGAACATCTTTGGTAATGACGGTGTAAGGGGAGAACATGGTGATTGACTGTAACATGAGATGATAGAACATCTTTGGTAATGATGGTGTAAGGGGAGAACATGGTGATTGACTGTAACATGAGATGATAGAACATCTTTGGTAATGATGGTGTAAGGGGAGAACATGGTGATTGACTGTAACATGAGATGATAGAACATCTTTGGTAATGACGGTGTAAGGGGAGAACATGGTGATTGACTGTAACATGAGATGATAGAACATCTTTGGTAATGATGGTGTAAGGGGAGAACATGGTGATTGACTGTAACATGAGATGATAGAACATCTTTGGTAATGATGGTGTAAGGGGAGAACATGGTGATTGACTGTAACATGAGATGATAGAACATCTTTGGTAATGACAGTGTAAGGAGAACAGGTGATTGACTGTAACATGGATGATTGACAGTGTAAGAGGAGAACATGGTGATTGACTGTAACATGAGATGATAGAACATCTTTGGTAATGACAGTGTAAGGGGAGAACATGGTGATTGACTGTAACATGAGATGATGGAACATCTTTGGTAATGACAGTGTAAGGGGAGAACATGGTGATTGACTGTAACATGAGATGATAGAACATCTTTGGTAATGACGGTGTAAGGAGGAGAACATGGTGATTGACTGTAACATGAGATGATAGAACATCTTTGGTAATGACGGTGTAAGGGGAGAACATGGTGATTGACTGTAACATGAGATGATAGAACATCTTTGGTAATGATGGTGTAAGGGGAGAACATGGTGATTGACTGTAACATGAGATGATAGAACATCTTTGGTAATGACGGTGTAAGGGGAGAACATGGTGATTGACTGTAACATGAGATGATAGAACATCTTTGGTAATGACGGTGTAAGGGGAGAACATGGTGATTGACTGTAACATGAGATGATAGAACATCTTTGGTAATGACGGTGTAAGGGGAGAACATGGTGATTGACTGTAACATGAGATGATAGAACATCTTTGGTAATGACGGTGTAAGGGGAGAACATGGTGATTGACTGTAACATGAGATGATAGAACATCTTTGGTAATGACGGTGTAAGGGGAGAACATGGTGATTGACTGTAACATGAGATGATAGAACATCTTTGGTAATGATGGTGTAAGGGGAGAACATGGTGATTGACTGTAACATGAGATGATAGAACATCTTTGGTAATGATAAGGGGAGAACATGGTGATTGGTGTAAGGGGAGAACATGGTGATTGACTGTAACATGAGATGATAGAACATCTTTGGTAATGATGGTGTAAGGGGAGAACATGGTGATTGACTGTAACATGAGATGATAGAACATCTTTGGTAATGATGGTGTAAGAGGAGAACATGGTGATTGACTGTAACATGAGATGATAGAACATCTTTGGTAATGATGGTGTAAGAGGAGAACATGGTGATTGACTGTAACATGAGATGATAGAACATCTTTGGTAATGACAGTGTAAGGGGAGAACATGGTGATTGACTGTAACTTGAGATGATAGAACATCTTTGGTAATGATGGTGTAAGGGGAGAACATGGTGATTGACTGTAACATGAGATGATAGAACATCTTTGGTAATGACGGTGTAAGGGGAGAACATGGTGATTGACTGTAACATGAGATGATAGAACATCTTTGGTAATGACAGTGTAAGGGGAGAACATGGTGATTGACTGTAACATGAGATGATGGAACATCTTTGGTAATGATGGTGTAAGGGGAGAACATGGTGATTGACTGTAACATGAGATGATGGAACATCTTTGGTAATGACGGTGTAAGGGGAGAACATGGTGATTGACTGTAACATGAGATGATGGAACATCTTTGGTAATGATGGTGTAAGGGGAGAACATGGTGATTGACTGTAACATGAGATGATGGAACATCTTTGGTAATGACGGTGTAAGGGGAGAACATGGTGATTGACTGTAACATGAGATGATGGAACATCTTTGGTAATGACAGTGTAAGAGGAGAACATGGTGATTGACTGTAACATGAGATGATAGAACATCTTTGGTAATGACGGTGTAAGGGGAGAACATGGTGATTGACTGTAACATGAGATGATAGAACATCTTTGGTAATGATGGTGTAAGGGGAGAACATGGTGATTGACTGTAACATGAGATGATAGAACATCTTTGGTAATGACGGTGTAAGGGGAGAACATGGTGATTGACTGTAACATGAGATGATAGAACATCTTTGGTAATGACGGTGTAAGGGGAGAACATGGTGATTGACTGTAACATGAGATGATAGAACATCTTTGGTAATGATGGTGTAAGAGGAGAACATGGTGATTGACTGTAACATGAGATGATAGAACATCTTTGGTAATGACGGTGTAAGGGGAGAACATGGTGATTGACTGTAACATGAGATGATAGAACATCTTTGGTAATGATGGTGTAAGGGGAGAACATGGTGATTGACTGTAACATGAGATGATAGAACATCTTTGGTAATGACAGTGTAAGGGGAGAACATGGTGATTGACTGTAACATGAGATGATGGAACATCTTTGGTAATGACGGTGTAAGAGGAGAACATGGTGATTGACTGTAACATGAGATGATAGAACATCTTTGGTAATGACGGTGTAAGGGGAGAACATGGTGATTGACTGTAACATGAGATGATAGAACATCTTTGGTAATGATGGTGTAAGGGGAGAACATGGTGATTGACTGTAACATGAGATGATAGAACATCTTTGGTAATGACGGTGTAAGGGGAGAACATGGTGATTGACTGTAACATGAGATGATAGAACATCTTTGGTAATGACAGTGTAAGGGGAGAACATGGTGATTGACTGTAACATGAGATGATAGAACATCTTTGGTAATGACAGTGTAAGGGGAGAACATGGTGATTGACTGTAACATGAGATGATAGAACATCTTTGGTAATGATGGTGTAAGGGGAGAACATGGTGATTGACTGTAACATGAGATGATAGAACATCTTTGGTAATGACGGTGTAAGGGGAGAACATGGTGATTGACTGTAACATGAGATGATAGAACATCTTTGGTAATGACGGTGTAAGGGGAGAACATGGTGATTGACTGTAACATGAGATGATAGAACATCTTTGGTAATGATGGTGTAAGGGGAGAACATGGTGATTGACTGTAACATGAGATGATAGAACATCTTTGGTAATGACGGTGTAAGGGGAGAACATGGTGATTGACTGTAACATGAGATGAGATGATAGAACATGGTGATTCTGTTGAGATGATAGAACATCTTTGGATGACGGTGTAAGGGGAGAACATGGTGATTGACTGTAACATGAGATGATAGAACATCTTTGGTAATGACAGTGTAAGGGGAGAACATGGTGATTGACTGTAACATGAGATGATAGAACATCTTTGGTAATGATGGTGTAAGGGGAGAACATGGTGATTGACTGTAACATGAGATGATGGAACATCTTTGGTAATGACGGTGTAAGGGGAGAACATGGTGATTGACTGTAACATGAGATGATAGAACATCTTTGGTAATGACGGTGTAAGGGGAGAACATGGTGATTGACTGTAACATGAGATGATGGAACATCTTTGGTAATGATGGTGTAAGGGGAGAACATGGTGATTGACTGTAACATGAGATGATAGAACATCTTTGGTAATGATGGTGTAAGGGGAGAACATGGTGATTGACTGTAACATGAGATGATGGAACATCTTTGGTAATGATGGTGTAAGGGGAGAACATGGTGATTGACTGTAACATGAGATGATAGAACATCTTTGGTAATGACAGTGTAAGGGGAGAACATGGTGATTGACTGTAACATGAGATGATAGAACATCTTTGGTAATGATGGTGTAGGGGAGAACATGGTGATTGACTGTAACATGAGATGATGGAACATCTTTGGTAATGACGGTGTAAGGGGAGAACATGGTGATTGACTGTAACATGAGATGATAGAACATCTTTGGTAATGATAGTGTAAGGGGAGAACATGGTGATTGACTGTAACATGAGATGATAGAACATCTTTGGTAATGACAGTGTAAGAGAACATGGTGATTGACTGTAACATGAGATGATAGAACATCTTTGGTAATGATGGTGTAAGAGGAGAACATGGTGATTGACTGTAACATGAGATGATAGAACATCTTTGGTAATGACGGTGTAAGGGGAGAACATGGTGATTGACTGTAACATGAGATGATAGAACATCTTTGGTAATGATGGTGTAAGGGGAGAACATGGTGATTGACTGTAACATGAGATGATGGAACATCTTTGGTAATGACGGTGTAAGGGGAGAACATGGTGATTGACTGTAACATGAGATGATGGAACATCTTTGGTAATGACGGTGTAAGGGGAGAACATGGTGATTGACTGTAACATGAGATGATAGAACATCTTTGGTAATGACAGTGTAAGAGGAGAACATGGTGATTGACTTAACATGAGATGATGGACCATCTTTGGTAATGACGGTGTAAGGGGAGAACATGGTGATTGACTGTAACATGAGATGATGGAACATCTTTGGTAATGACGGTGTAAGGGGAGAACATGGTGATTGACTGTAACATGAGATGATGGAACATCTTTGGTAATGACGGTGTAAGGGGAGAACATGGTGATTGACTGTAACATGAGATGATAGAACATCTTTGGTAATGACGGTGTAAGGGGAGAACATGGTGATTGACTGTAACATGAGATGATGGAACATCTTTGGTAATGACGGTGTAAGAGGAGAACATGGTGATTGACTGTAACATGAGATGATAGAACATCTTTGGTAATGACGGTGTAAGGGGAGAACATGGTGATTGACTGTAACATGAGATGATGGAACATCTTTGGTAATGATGGTGTAAGGGGAGAACATGGTGATTGACTGTAACATGAGATGATGGAACATCTTTGGTAATGACGGTGTAAGAGGAGAACATGGTGATTGACTGTAACATGAGATGATAGAACATCTTTGGTAATGACAGTGTAAGGGGAGAACATGGTGATTGACTGTAACATGAGATGATGGAACATCTTTGGTAATGACGGTGTAAGGGGAGAACATGGTGATTGACTGTAACATGAGATGATAGAACATCTTTGGTAATGATGGTGTAAGGGGAGAACATGGTGATTGACTGTAACATGAGATGATAGAACATCTTTGGTAATGATGGTGTAAGGGGAGAACATGGTGATTGACTGTAACATGAGATGATAGAACATCTTTGGTAATGATGGTGTAAGGGGAGAACATGGTGATTGACTGTAACATGAGATGATAGAACATCTTTGGTAATGACGGTGTAAGAGGAGAACATGGTGATTGACTGTAACATGAGATGATAGAACATCTTTGGTAATGACGGTGTAAGGGGAGAACATGGTGATTGACTGTAACATGAGATGATAGAACATCTTTGGTAATGACGGTGTAAGGGGAGAACATGGTGATTGACTGTAACATGAGATAGAACATAGAACATCTTTGGTAATGACAGTGTAAGGGGAGAACATGGTGATTGACTGTAACATGAGATGATAGAACATCTTTGGTAATGACGGTGTAAGGAGGAGAACATGGTGATTGACTGTAACATGAGATGATAGAACATCTTTGGTAATGACAGTGTAAGGGGAGAACATGGTGATTGACTGTAACATGAGATGAGGGGAGAACATCTTTGGTAATGATCAGTGTAATGACGGTGGAGAACATGGTGATTGACTGTAACATGAGATGATAGAACATCTTTGGTAATGACGGTGTAAGGGAGAACATGGTGATGACTCAAATTAACATGAGATGACATGAACATGATAGAACATCTTTGGTAATGATAGTGTAAGGGATGAGAACATGGTGATTGACTGTAACATGAGATGATAGAACATCTTTGGTAATGACGGTGTAAGGGGAGAACATGGTGATTGACTGTAACATGAGATGATAGAACATCTTTGGTAATGACGGTGTAAGGGGAGAACATGGTGATTGACTGTAACATGAGATGATAGAACATCTTTGGTAATGACGGTGTGAACATGGTGATTGACTGTAACATGAGATGATAGAACATCTTTGGTAATGACGGTGTAAGGGGAGAACATGGTGATTGACTGTAACATGAGATGATAGAACATCTTTGGTAATGACGGTGTAAGGGGAGAACATGGTGATTGACTGTAACATGAGATGATAGAACATCTTTGGTAATGACGGTGTAAGGGGAGAACATGGTGATTGACTGTAACATGAGATGATAGAACATCTTTGGTAATGATGGTGTAAGGGGAGAACATGGTGATTGACTGTAACATGAGATGATAGAACATCTTTGGTAATGATGGTGTAAGGGGAGAACATGGTGATTGACTGTAACATGAGATGATAGAACATCTTTGGTAATGACGGTGTAAGGGGAGAACATGGTGATTGACTGTAACATGAGATGATAGAACATCTTTGGTAATGATGGTGTAAGGGGAGAACATGGTGATTGACTGTAACATGAGATGATAGAACATCTTTGGTAATGACAGTGTAAGGGGAGAACATGGTGATTGACTGTAACATGAGATGATAGAACATCTTTGGTAATGATGGTGTAAGGGGAGAACATGGTGATTGACTGTAACATGAGATGATAGAACATCTTTGGTAATGATGGTGTAAGAGAACATGGTGATTGACTGTAACATGAGATGATAGAACATCTTTGGTAATGACAGTGTAAGGGGAGAACATGGTGATTGACTGTAACATGAGATGATAGAACATCTTTGGTAATGATGGTGTAAGGGGAGAACATGGTGATTGACTGTAACATGAGATGATAGAACATCTTTGGTAATGATGGTGTAAGGGGAGAACATGGTGATTGACTGTAACATGAGATGATAGAACATCTTTGGTAATGATGGTGTAAGGGGAGAACATGGTGATTGACTGTAACATGAGATGATAGAACATCTTTGGTAATGATGGTGTAAGAGGAGAACATGGTGATTGACTGTAACATGAGATGATAGAACATCTTTGGTAATGACGGTGTAAGGGGAGAACATGGTGATTGACTGTAACATGAGATGATAGAACATCTTTGGTAATGACAGTGTAAGGGGAGAACATGGTGATTGACTGTAACATGAGATGATAGAACATCTTTGGTAATGACAGTGTAAGGGGAGAACATGGTGATTGACTGTAACATGAGATGATAGAACATCTTTGGTAATGACGGTGTAAGGGGAGAACATGGTGATTGACTGTAACTGTACGGTGTAGGGCGACATGAGATGATAGAACATCTTTGGTAATGACGGTGTAAGGGGAGAACATGGTGATTGACTGTAACATGAGATGATAGAACATCTTTGGTAATGACGGTGTAAGGGGAGAACATGGTGATTGACTGTAACATGAGATGATAGAACATCTTTGGTAATGATGGTGTAAGGGGAGAACATGGTGATTGACTGTAACATGAGATGATAGAACATCTTTGGTAATGACGGTGTAAGGGGAGAACATGGTGATTGACTGTAACATGAGATGATAGAACATCTTTGGTAATGATGGTGTAAGGGGAGAACATGGTGATTGACTGTAACATGAGATGATAGAACATCTTTGGTAATGACAGTGTAAGGGGAGAACATGGTGATTGACTGTAACATGAGATGATAGAACATCTTTGGTAATGATGGTGTAAGGGGAGAACATGGTGATTGACTGTAACATGAGATGATAGAACATCTTTGGTTGTGTAATGATGGTGTAAGGGGAGAACATGGTGATTGACTGTAACATGAGATGATAGAACATCTTTGGTAATGACAGTGTAAGGGGAGAACATGGTGATTGACTGTAACATGAGATGATAGAACATCTTTGGTAATGATGACAGTGTAAGGGGAGAACATGGTGATTGACTGTAACATGAGATGATAGAACATCTTTGGTAATGACAGTGTAAGGGAGAACATGGTGATTGACTGTAACATGAGATGATAGAACATCTTTGGTAATGACAGTGTAAGGGGAGAACATGGTGATTGACTGTAACATGAGATGATAGAACATCTTTGGTAATGACGGTGTAAGGGGAGAACATGGTGATTGACTGTAACATGAGATGATAGAACATCTTTGGTAATGACAGTGTAAGGGGAGAACATGGTGATTGACTGTAACATGAGATGATAGAACATCTTTGGTAATGACGGTGTAAGGGGAGAACATGGTGATTGACTGTAACATGAGATGATAGAACATCTTTGGTAATGACGGTGTAAGGGGAGAACATGGTGATTGACTGTAACATGAGATGATGGAACATCTTTGGTAATGACAGTGTAAGGGGAGAACATGGTGATTGACTGTAACATGAGATGATAGAACATCTTTGGTAATGACGGTGTAAGGGGAGAACATGGTGATTGACTGTAACATGAGATGATAGAACATCTTTGGTAATGACAGTGTAAGGGGAGAACATGGTGATTGACTGTAACATGAGATGATAGAACATCTTTGGTAATGACGGTGTAAGAGAACATGGTGATTGACTGTAACATGAGATGATGGAACATCTTTGGTAATGACGGTGTAAGGGGAGAACATGGTGATTGACTGTAACATGAGATGATAGAACATCTTTGGTAATGACGGTGTAAGGGGAGAACATGGTGATTGACTGTAACATGAGATGATGGAACATCTTTGGTAATGACGGTGTAAGAGAACATGGTGATTGACTGTAACATGAGATGATAGAACATCTTTGGTAATGACGGTGTAAGAGAACATGGTGATTGACTGTAACATGAGATGATAGAACATCTTTGGTAATGATGGTGTAAGAGGAGAACATGGTGATTGACTGTAACATGAGATGATGGAACATCTTTGGTAATGACGGTGTAAGGGGAGAACATGGTGATTGACTGTAACATGAGATGATAGAACATCTTTGGTAATGATGGTGTAAGGGGAGAACATGGTGATTGACTGTAACATGAGATGATAGAACATCTTTGGTAATGATGGTGTAAGGGGAGAACATGGTGATTGACTGTAACATGAGATGATGGAACATCTTTGGTAATGACGGTGTAAGAGGAGAACATGGTGATTGACTGTAACATGAGATGATGGAACATCTTTGGTAATGACGGTGTAAGGGGAGAACATGGTGATTGACTGTAACATGAGATGATGGAACATCTTTGGTAATGACGGTGTAAGAGAACATGGTGATTGACTGTAACATGAGATGATAGAACATCTTTGGTAATGACAGTGTAAGGGGAGAACATGGTGATTGACTGTAGCATGAGATGATAGAACATCTTTGGTAATAATAATAATAATAATAATAAATAACATTTATAGAGCGCCCTTTCTCTCTTGAGCTCACGGCGCTTCACAATTGTTTAAATAAATACATAAATCATAAATAAGCTACTACAATATCAACTATCACAAACATTCACACAGCCACAACACGCACGCACGCACACGCCCACACCCACACACGCGCGCACACCCACACACCCACAATGTGGGGGACATCATTTTAAGGCAGGAAACAGGACAGGGAAGAAATCAGAGGTATTGCCGGAAGAGGTGAGTTTTAAGAGCGGTTTTGAAAGACTGGAAAGATTTAGCAGAACGAAGTTCATATGGTAGGGTGTTCCAGACAGAAGGGGCGCTGAAAGAAAATGAACGTTCACCATTTGTCTTAGTGTTAGTACGAGGAATAGAAAGGATAAGTTTGTCAGAAGAGGAACGGAGAGACCTGGAGGGTGAGTACAGGTGAACGAGATCAGAGAGGTAGGCAGGACTAGATGAATGGACAGCATTGAAACAGAGGCAAGCAATTTTATACTTTATTCTTGCCTCGACTGGAAGCCAGTGTAAGGTCTTGAGGTGGGGTTTGATGTGGTCTGTACGAGGGACTTTAAGGATTAATCGAGCTGCATTGTTCTGAACTTTCTGAAGTTTGTTGAGGAGGGTTTGAGGACAGCCTACAAGTAGGGAATTGCAATAATCGATGCGAGACAGTACAAAAGCTGATACTAGAGTCTTGGTGGCTTCAACTGTGAGATAGTGACGAATGGCACTAATACGACGGAGTTCAAAGTTCACATTACGAATCAGAGTCATGACATGAGTGATCATAGTTAGTCGACAATCGAGGGTTACACCAAGGTTTTTAGCTGATTGACAGAAAGGGACGGTAGCATCGCCAATGACAAGAGAATCAGGAAACTGAACAGAGGTGGAAGTTCTCTGAGTGGAAACAATCATTGCCTCAGTCTTATCTTCATTGAGTTTTAATTTATTGGAGGTCATCCAGGACTTGACATCTGAAACAGTATCCTGCATGGACAAAACTAGATCATCAATTTCATTAGGCTTAGAAGACTTCTGCAGTTGGGTATCATCAGCGAATGAGTGATGGAGAGCTGAATGCCTGGACATGACGTCTGAAAGAGGCGAAGTGTAGAGAACAAATAGAACAGGCCCCAGGACTGATCCCTGTGGTAATGACGGTGTAAGAGGAGAACATGGTGATTGACTGTAACATGAGATGATGGAACATCTTTGGTAATGACGGTGTAAGAGAACATGGTGATTGACTGTAACATGAGATGATGGAACATCTTTGGTAATGATGGTGGTGTGAGATGAGAAACATGGTGATTGACATGTAACTGTAATGAGATGATGGAACATCTTTGGTAATGACGGTGTAAGGGGAGAACATGGTGATTGACTGTAACATGAGATGATGGAACATCTTTGGTAATGACGGTGTAAGGGGAGAACATGGTGATTGACTGTAACATGAGATGATAGAACATCTTTGGTAATGACAGTGTAAGGGGAGAACATGGTGATTGACTGTAACATGAGATGATGGAACATCTTTGGTAATGACAGTGTAAGGGGAGAACATGGTGATTGACTGTAACATGAGATGATGGAACATCTTTGGTAATGACAGTGTAAGGGGAGAACATGGTGATTGACTGTAACATGAGATGATAGAACATCTTTGGTAATGACAGTGTAAGAGGGGAGAACATGGTGATTGACTGTAACATGAGATGATAGAACATCTTTGGTAATGACAGTGTAAGGGGAGAACATGGTGATTGACTGTAACATGAGATGATAGAACATCTTTGGTAATGATGGTGTAAGGGGAGAACATGGTGATTGACTGTAACATGAGATGATGGAACATCTTTGGTAATGATGGTGTAAGAGGAGAACATGGTGATTGACTGTAACATGAGATGATAGAACATCTTTGGTAATGATGGTGTAAGAGGAGAACATGGTGATTGACTGTAACATGAGATGATAGAACATCTTTGGTAATGACAGTGTAAGAGGAGAACATGGTGATTGACTGTAACATGAGATGATGGAACATCTTTGGTAATGATGGTGTAAGGGGAGAACATGGTGATTGACTGTAACATGAGATGATAGAACATCTTTGGTAATGACAGTGTAAGGGGAGAACATGGTGATTGACTGTAACATGAGATGATGGAACATCTTTGGTAATGACAGTGTAAGGGGAGAACATGGTGATTGACTGTAACATGAGATGATAGAACATCTTTGGTAATGATGGTGTAAGGGGAGAACATGGTGATTGACTGTAACATGAGATGATAGAACATCTTTGGTAATGATGGTGTAAGAGGAGAACATGGTGATTGACTGTAACATGAGATGATAGAACATCTTTGGTAATGATAGTGTAAGGGGAGAACATGGTGATTGACTGTAACATGAGATGATAGAACATCTTTGGTAATGACAGTGTAAGGAGGAGAACATGGTGATTGACTGTAACATGAGATGATAGAACATCTTTGGTGATGACGGTGTAAGAGGAGAACATGGTGATTGACTGTAACATGATGATAGAACATCTTTGGTAATGACAGTGTAAGGGGAGAACATGGTGATTGACTGTAACATGAGATGATAGAACATCTTTGGTAATGACGGTGTAAGGGGAGAACATGGTGATTGACTGTAACATGAGATGGAGAACATCTTTGGTAATGATGGTGTAAGGGGAGAACATGGTGATTGACTGTAACATGAGATGATAGAACATCTTTGGTAATGATAGTGTAAGGGGAGAACATGGTGATTGACTGTAACATGAGATGAACATCTTTGGTAATGAGTGATGATGAGAACATCTTTGGTAATGACGGTGTAAGGGGAGAACATGGTGATTGACTGTAACATGAGATGATAGAACATCTTTGGTAATGACGGTGTAAGAGGAGAACATGGTGATTGACTGTAACATGAGATGATAGAACATCTTTGGTAATGACAGTGTAAGAGGAGAACATGGTGATTGACTGTAACATGAGATGATAGAACATCTTTGGTAATGGTGTGAGGAGAACATGGTGATTGTGTAACATGAGATGAGAACATCTTTGGTGATGGTGATTGACTGTAACATGAGATGATAGAACATCTTTGGTGATGGTGTAAAGAGAACATGGTGATTGACTGTAACATGAGATGATGGAACATCTTTGGTAATGATGGTGTAAGGGGAGAACATGGTGATTGACTGTAACATGAGATGATAGAACATCTTTGGTGTAACATGATGATCTTTGGTAATGTGGTGTAAGAGGAGAACATGGTGATTGACTGTAACATGAGATGATAGAACATCTTTGGTAATGACATGGTGTGTAAGAGGAGAACATGGTGATTGACTGTAACATGAGATGATAGAACATCTTTGGTAATGAGTGTAAGAGAACATGGTGATTGACTGTAACATGAGATGATAGAACATCTTTGGTAATGACAGTGTAAGAGGAGAACATGGTGATTGACTGTAACATGAGATGATGGAACATCTTTGGTAATGATGGTGTAAGAGGAGAACATGGTGATTGACTGTAACATGAGATGATAGAACATCTTTGGTAATGACGGTGTAAGGGGAGAACATGGTGATTGACTGTAACATGAGATGATAGAACATCTTTGGTAATGATGGTGTAAGGGGAGAACATGGTGATTGACTGTAACATGAGATGATAGAACATCTTTGGTAATGATGGTGTAAGAGGAGAACATGGTGATTGACTGTAACATGAGATGATGAGATGATAAGAGGAGAACATCTTTGGTAATGATAGTGTAAGGTGGAGAACATGGTGATTGACTGTAACATGAGATGATAGAACATCTTTGGTAATGACGGTGTAAGGGGAGAACATGGTGATTGACTGTAACATGAGATGATAGAACATCTTTGGTAATGACAGTGTAAGGGGAGAACATGGTGATTGAGAACATGGTGATCTTTGGTAATGACAGTGTGAACATGGTGATTGACTGTAACATGAGATGATAGAACATCTTTGGTAATGACAGTGTAAGGGGAGAACATGGTGATTGACTGTAACATGAGATGATAGAACATCTTTGGTAATGATGGTGTAAGAGGAGAACATGGTGATTGACTGTAACATGAGATGATAGAACATCTTTGGTAATGACAGTGTAAGAGAACATGGTGATTGACTGTAACATGAGATGATGGAACATCTTTGGTAATGAGTGTAAGAGGAGAACATGGTGATTGACTGTAACATGAGATGATAGAACATCTTTGGTAATGACGGTGTAAGGGGAGAACATGGTGATTGACTGTAACATGAGATGATAGAACATCTTTGGTAATGATGGTGTAAGAGGAGAACATGGTGATTGACTGTAACATGAGATGATAGAACATCTTTGGTAATGATGGTGTAAGGGGAGAACATGGTGATTGACTGTAACATGAGATGATAGAACATCTTTGGTAATGACAGTGTAAGGGGAGAACATGGTGATTGACTGTAACATGAGATGATAGAACATCTTTGGTAATGACAGTGTAAGGGGAGAACATGGTGATTGACTGTAACATGAGATGATAGAACATCTTTGGTAATGACAGTGTAAGAGGAGAACATGGTGATTGACTGTAACATGAGATGATGGAACATCTTTGGTAATGACGGTGTAAGAGGAGAACATGGTGATTGACTGTAACATGAGATGATAGAACATCTTTGGTAATGACGGTGTAAGGGGAGAACATGGTGATTGACTGTAACATGAGATGATAGAACATCTTTGGTAATGACGGTGTAAGAGGAGAACATGGTGATTGACTGTAACATGAGATGAT
>CM065681.1:95556738-95584238 GCA_017654935.2 Phymorhynchus buccinoides
AGCGAAGTTGGGGGCAAAATTGTGGTCTATGGGAGTGAAGCAAGTTTAGAAGTGCAAATTCGTCCAGTTGATTTGTCATCAATATATTCTAAATTTAAAAAATTAATTTTCCTATTGAAAATGTATCATCTTAAAATACATGCATGATAAAATCACACATGTTGTGAAAACAGGAATATTGACAATTGTTTTTAGGCACCTGTTTGCTTGATTTACAGTTTTATGGTATGTGACTGTCTTCAGGCAGTTGCTAACATTTAGATCTTTTCATGCAGATTACACGAAGTTAATTGTAGTGAATAAACTAATGAGTGATGCACATTTTGGGACCCTAAATAGGACCATGTGTCCTGACTGAAGAATATCAACAGGACAATTGTCCTGAACATGCAATTTCAATAGGACGCATAATACTCAGCCCAGCATCGTGAAGTGTTTTTTTGTAATAAATCGGCCACCCAAAAATATTTGTCATCAATCTGAGGCAGGTTTTACCAGCAATCTAAATTAGGAAATAATCATGCGTTCTTGAAGTAGTTGATTCCCACATGGGATTGGCATGCCCCTTGATTGCAATAAAACAGTAGGACACAAGTCCGCTTCAACTGTGACACAATAGGACAATTGTCCTGACAGAGGCCAAGACAATAGGACAATTGCAAATTTGATAGGTCAATGTCCTGAAAATCGTAAAAATGTGCAACACTGACTGCTGCCGGAATACACTGTTTTGATCATTGGGATTCCTTTTAGTTCCTTTTAGGTTTTACAACAGCTTTGTGTGTTTATTTCCTTTAGAATAGATATAGCAGTATCAAAGTAAGTAACCATGCAAACTGGAGGACATTGCTTGGTGGATGAATTCGTCACACCCTACTATATTACATTTGACTGACTCTCTCTCTCTCTCTCTCTCTCTCTCTCTCTCTCTCTCTCTCTCTCTCTCTCTCTCTCTCTCTCTCTCTCTCAGGGCTGAGTCTCTCTAGCTTATCTCATTCTCATTTCGTTCTCTCTCTCTCTCTCCTCTCTCTCATCAACACTGTATTTTGCAGGTACAAGTTCATAAATTAAGGTCCCTTCCATAACACTGCAAAATAATGTATTCTTTGATCTGCATGCACAACAGTACTAGTAAGTGTTGTGCATGTTATTGTACGGCAAGTTTCCCTTGAAAGGAATTTTTTCATAATTGTATCAATCGTCTCTCTCTCTCTCTCTCTCTCTCTCTCTCTCTCTCTCTCTCTCTCTCTCTCTCTCTCTCTCTCTCTCTCTCTCTCTCTCTCTCTCTCTCTCTCTCTCTCTCTCCCTCTCCACACACACACCATCCTGCAAAGTGCTTTGTGTGGGGTCTACAGCCTTGTTTCCCACTACAACAGCCTTTCAAGGAAAAGATTACTCTTCTTGTAACTAGGCCTAGCCCTAGCCCTACCCTAACCCTAGCACTTCAGGGGAAATAATCATTTTAAAAAATGCTATTACTAGATTTTGTGAGAAACCATTCATTTTGTTGTAGGCCTAATCACTTTTCTTTGTGCTGTTGTTGCTTCCACTGTCTTTTTCTTTTTTTTAAATTATTGCAGCCCTTTAAAAACAATTTTGTTGTCATTATAAATCAGTGTTCCCCATGCTTCCAAATTTTTAAGCTTGTAAATTTCACCAAGGGCTGCAATCTATTATTGTGAATTTAATATTTCTTACAGTCACCCATCAAGAAAGCCTGTAACATTTGATTATTCATAGTACGTTTTAAATGGAACAAAATAAAAAATATTTAGCAAAATGCAGCAATTCATTTTGAAATGTAGTTCATATTATGCTTCAAAGGGTATTGTTGTTTGTATATCAGTTAAACTAGCACAGTTATTTTGTTACTGAATTTGAAAACCAACGGACCTGAATATTCCCATTTTATAATCATACTTACCTGGCACAGGAGAGACCCTGATCAAGAAGGGGGTTCTCCCAGGGCGAGGCCTGTCCATTGCACTTGGGGCGGGTTGACCCTTGCGATCATCTCAAATGTAGATGACTCGGGTGCGTAATTTTTTGGTGAGGGGGACTGCGTTCGCGCTATCCCCTGCAAATGAAACTAATGACAAATTCCTTTCCCCATCTTATGAATGTGTGAAGAGATTATGTGTAATACCCAGAATTGAATCCAAGCATTCGCATTTGTGTTATTTGATGTTCAAAATATGTCAAGTTTATGTTACTAAAAGATTTGTCTGGAACCATCCGTTTTTAATTGATTTAATAAATGATGATGTCGATCTACGAAGGAATAACTCTTGCTAGTCAATGTATGAAAACCAATTTGAAAGTCTGACGCTGCCAGCTACATCGACCGCTGAAGAAGAAGATACCCGTTCCACTATGGATATAGAAATAACTGAATCAGAGGAGAAAGAATTGATAGTTCCACTATGGATATAGAAATAACTGAATCAGAGGAGAAAGAATTGATAGTTCCACTATGAATATAGAAATAACTGAATCAGAGGAGAAAGAATTGATAGTTCCACTATGGATATAACTGAATCAGAGGAGAAAGAATTGATAGTTCCACTATGGATATAACTGAATCAGAGGAGAAAGAATTGATAGTTCCACTATGGATATAACTGAATCAGAGGAGAAAGAATTGATAGTTCCACTATGGATATAACTGAATCAGAGGAGAAAGAATTGATAGTTCCACTATGGATATAGAAATAACTGAATCAGAGGAGAAACTTAGATGCTGCCAATGTATTAAAGATTGGAAAGGCCTCCTGACGTGATGGATTCAGTGGAGAGTTCTATACATATTCTACACATATGGATCTAGTTGAGAGTTCTATAAATATTCTTCACCTACAGTTATCAAATTCATGACCAAATTATTCAATAAACTGTATAATGCTAGTGCATAACCAGTACATTTCTCATTAGTTGGCCAGGATCACTTATTCAGCCGCTTCATTAAAAAAGGAGACATAAATTCTCCAGACAGCTACAGGGGCATCTGTCTGTTAAATGTTTGTGGCAAACATATACTTATATTCTCAATAATCGATTATCTAAATAGGTAGAAGAAAATAATCTTTCAAGTCAGTTTCAGGCAGGATTCAGAAGAAATTATAACACAGTTATCCAAATATTTACCCTACTAGCATTAGTGCAAAGACAGTTATCTTCTGGTAATAAACTGTGCAGCTTTATCGATTTAAAAAAAGCTTTTGATCTGGTAGACAGGAATCAATTATGGTTAGTGTAACGTAAGAATGGTATTCAAGGTAAAATAAAGAAAGATATTCGAAGTATGTATCAAGTTGTTATAACTAGTGTTTGAACGAAGCATGGCATTGCCAAAACATTTTTACATGTCCTTGTGGAGTAAAGCAAGGAGATAATTGTAGTCCACTTTTGTTTTCCATATTTATCAATGAGCTTGCAAATGACATCAGTATAAGCTTATCTCCAGATTTGATTCAGATTCTAATCCTACTACAGTGGAACCTCCCTTATACGACTTTGGCTCCTTTGGGGAAAAATACATGGTGGCCACAGTGAATCTGTTCTTTTCCGAGGACATGCCTGCTAGACTGACATCGAAGCACTGACTGTATAGATTGAAGGGACAAGAAGGTGGAGGGAGGGGGGAGGGGCTGTGTCTTTTTTTAAAAAGGGGCCAGAATCATACAAATCAAATTGTTGATTGTGGGCACTTAACGGGAAGAAGAATGGTCAGCTCATTGACAGAGGGCCCTCCAAGAAATAGGAAGTGGCAGCTACAAGGTAGGCCTACTTCAAAGAGGAGGGTGAACTTCTAGGCCGAGGCCTACCTAGCAGAAGACCCACAGGTGGCTGCCATTTTGGTTTATGAGGTCAATCTGCGATCTGTATTCTCATTGGCTGCTGATATTACTAATTAGACATATTGGATTTTTGTCCAACCACAAAAGGGCTTCTAAAGCTTGAAGGATTTACCATTGGACTTGTGACCAATGAACAAGCAGACAAGTCCAGTGTGTCCAATCATGGACCCTACAATCCAGCATCCATGGTTCAGTTCACTCAGGTCCATCCAAGTAGGACAATCGCTTCCAGACTGTACACGCACACAAGTACTCTCTCTCTCTCTCTCTCTCTCTCTCTCTCTCTCTCTCTCTCTCTCTCTCTCTCTCTCTCTCTCTCACTCTCTCTCTCTTAAACACATGCACACTGACTGTGCTAGGGCCTATAATTTTGCAGGAATTAAAATCAACTGTGGAGACGGTGCTAGCTATTTCTGATGGTTGTTACTTTTGCTAAGGAGATGGTGGTTTTCTTTCAGTAGGTCACATATGTTGCTCTGTCTGTGTCTTTGTGTCAATTTATTTTTTATCAAAAATTTCAGGATGGATTTCAGTCCAATTTTGTGGATTGGAAAGAATGCAGCTGGCAAAATGCCTGTTCTGTTTGTTGGTCGTTGTCTTAGTGAATTGGCATTTCCACCACATACATCACTTTCTTTGCTTTCTTTTTTTTCTTTTCAGATCTCAGCAAAGCAGCCATGGTACAACTAATCCAACCAGATATCAACGACATCGACAAATTCACTAATCTGGAAAACTGGGCCCTCTCGACCGCCCATGTGACCGAAAATCTCTTCACGTCCGATCAGCTGACCCATTACGCCATCTCGGGTCATGTGATGGCGACCTACAGCGTCAGTTCCCGCATAGATTGCGTGAAGCAGTGCCTGGTGCGGGGCTGTGGGTCGTTCAACTGGCAGATGCAGGCTGACCAGAGGGGTCTGTTTGTGTGTGAGCTGAATGCGGCTAGCAGAGAAGAGGCACTGGACGATTTGGAGGAAAGAGAGGGGTTTGAGTTGTACGATAATAGACTGTATATTCCTTGTGAATGAATAGGGTGGAAGAGGTTTTGTGAGTACATTGGAACCTCCCGTATAAGACCTTCGAAAATAATCCTAAATGAGGTCTTAAAGGGAGGGGTCTTAAAGGGAGGGGTCTTATAAGGGGTTATTTTAATGGTCACAAAGAAGGGCAATGTCTCAGAAAAGTAGGTCTTATATGGGAGGGAGTCTTATAACGGGAGGTCTTAGAGGGAGGTTCCACTGTAATTATTATAGTACATAATTATATGTGATGCAAAGAAGTTAAAGAGGGAGGGGGAAATTGCATATTCCTTGTAAATGAGGGGGGGGGGGGGGGGGGGGGGATGTAATGTTTTGTGAATAACATTTAATTGTACATAATCGTATGTGAATTAAAGAAAATACAGAGGGTTAATGGAGGGGGGAAATTGTATGTGATTCAAATTCAGATAGGGTTTATCACTATGTGTTTCATTTCAAAAGAAATCGGCTGAATAATACAAAGGAAGGAAGAGGCACCTTTAACCCTTTCGCCGCCAACGTCGCACGTATGCACCACAGTGGGTTAAGCCTGTTTAACGCCCATGTCACTAAAAGGCATCAAATCCAGGCCTGTTATCCAAAGACCCAATTTTTTAGCTTTGGGAGGTAAGGATAGGCCTAGTGTTATGCGTGTCACAGAAGAATTCCTATTATTGCAGATAAAATGTTTTGTCTACCCAGTTAAGTTTAATGGAATAGTTTGGCTGAAAAATGGCTGGCGGTGAAAGGGTTAATTGCCTTATCCCTTATCCCTTATCCCTTGTCCCTTGTTTTTAGTTGGTGTGAAAGGTACAGCTATCCCTGCTTTTAGTTGGTTGAAAGGTACCCTTATCCCTGTTTATCCCTTAGTTGCCCTTATGGTGTGAAAGGTACAGCTATCCCTGTTTGTTTTTAGTTGGTGTAGGTACGGCTATCCCTGTATCCCTTATCCCTGTGAAAGGTATCAGCTATCCCCTGTTTGTTTTTATTGGTGTGAAAGGTAGGCTATCCCTGTTTGTTTTTAGTTGGTGTGAAAGGTACAGCTATCCCTGTTTGTTTTTAGTTGGTGTGAAAGGTACAGCTATCCCTGTTTGTTTTTAGTTGGTGTGAAAGGTACCCTTATCCCTGTTTGTTTTTAGTTGGTGTGAAAGGTACAGCTATCCCTGTTTGTTTTTAGTTGGTGTGAAAGGTACAGCTATCCCTGTTTGTTTTTAGTTGGTGTGAAAGGTACGGCTATCCCTGTTTGTTTTTAGTTGGTGTGAAAGGTACAGCTATCCCTGTTTGTTTTTAGTTGGTGTGAAAGGTACAGCTATCCCTGTTTGTTTTTAGTTGGTGTGAAAGGTACGGCTATCCCTGTTTGTTTTTAGTTGGTGTGAAAGGTACGGCTATCCCTGTTTGTTTTTAGTTGGTGTGAAAGGTACAGCTATCCCTGTTTGTTTTTAGTTGGTGTGAAAGGTACAGCTATCCCTGTTTGTTTTTAGTTGGTGTGAAAGGTACAGCTATCCCTGTTTGTTTTTAGTTGGTGTGAAAGGTACGGCTATCCCTGTTTGTTTTTAGTTGGTGTGAAAGGTACGGCTATCCCTGTTTGTTTTTAGTTGGTGTGAAAGGTACGGCTATCCCTGTTTGTTTTTAGTTGGTGTGAAAGGTACAGCTATCCCTGTTTGTTTTTAGTTGGTGTGAAAGGTACAGCTATCCCTGTTTGTTTTTAGTTGGTGTGAAAGGTACAGCTATCCCTGTTTGTTTTTAGTTGGTGTGAAAGGTACGGCTATCCCTGTTTGTTTTTAGTTGGTGTGAAAGGTACAGCTATCCCTGTTTGTTTTTAGTTGGTGTGAAAGGTACAGCTATCCCTGTTTGTTTTTAGTTGGTGTGAAAGGTACAGCTATCCCTGTTTGTTTTTAGTTGGTGTGAAAGGTACAGCTATCCCTGTTTGTTTTTAGTTGGTGTGAAAGGTACAGCTATCCCTGTTTGTTTTTAGTTGGTGTG
This sequence comes from Phymorhynchus buccinoides, assembly GCA_017654935.2. Classification (NCBI taxonomy): domain Eukaryota; kingdom Metazoa; phylum Mollusca; class Gastropoda; order Neogastropoda; family Raphitomidae; genus Phymorhynchus; species Phymorhynchus buccinoides. Next base: position 95,563,601 of record CM065681.1, read on the forward strand.
AAAGGTACAGCTATCCCTGTTTGTTTTTAGTTGGTGTGAAAGGTACAGCTATCCCTGTTTGTTTTTAGTTGGTGTGAAAGGTACAGCTATCCCTGTTTGTTTTTAGTTGGTGTGAAAGGTACAGCTATCCCTGTTTGTTTTTAGTTGGTGTGAAAGGTACAGCTATCCCTGTTTGTTTTTAGTTGGTGTGAAAGGTACAGCTATCCCTGTTTGTTTTTAGTTGGTGTGAAAGGTACGGCTATCCCTGTTTGTTTTTAGTTGGTGTGAAAGGTACGGCTATCCCTGTTTGTTTTTAGTTGGTGTGAAAGGTACAGCTATCCCTGTTTGTTTTTAGTTGGTGTGAAAGGTACGGCTATCCCTGTTTGTTTTTAGTTGGTGTGAAAGGTACGGCTATCCCTGTTTGTTTTTAGTTGGTGTGAAAGGTACAGCTATCCCTGTTTGTTTTTAGTTGGTGTGAAAGGTACGGCTATCCCTGTTTGTTTTTAGTTGGTGTGAAAGGTACAGCTATCCCTGTTTGTTTTTAGTTGGTGTGAAAGGTACAGCTATCCCTGTTTGTTTTTAGTTGGTGTGAAAGGTACAGCTATCCCTGTTTGTTTTTAGTTGGTGTGAAAGGTACAGCTATCCCTGTTTGTTTTTAGTTGGTGTGAAAGGTACAGCTATCCCTGTTTGTTTTTAGTTGGTGTGAAAGGTACGGCTATCCCTGTTTGTTTTTAGTTGGTGTGAAAGGTACGGCTATCCCTGTTTGTTTTTAGTTGGTGTGAAAGGTACGGCTATCCCTGTTTGTTTTTAGTTGGTGTGAAAGGTACAGCTATCCCTGTTTGTTTTTAGTTGGTGTGAAAGGTACGGCTATCCCTGTTTGTTTTTAGTTGGTGTGAAAGGTACAGCTATCCCTGTTTGTTTTTAGTTGGTGTGAAAGGTACAGCTATCCCTGTTTGTTTTTAGTTGGTGTGAAAGGTACAGCTATCCCTGTTTGTTTTTAGTTGGTGTGAAAGGTACAGCTATCCCTGTTTGTTTTTAGTTGGTGTGAAAGGTACAGCTATCCCTGTTTGTTTTTAGTTGGTGTGAAAGGTACGGCTATCCCTGTTTGTTTTTAGTTGGTGTGAAAGGTACAGCTATCCCTGTTTGTTTTCCATAACAGAAATCAGTTGGGTGTTTGTAAGTATTTCTTTATGTAAAAGAAAAGGGGGGGCATTGTTGCCTGTCATATACAGACGGTTGCCAGCACCCTAACTACTGAACTGTTCATTGTAAAAATTTGGTAGGATGGATTTTAATAGTGATGTTTGCTGGAGTTAATTCACTGATTTTGGTATCATGAATTAATGGCTTTATCAGTCACACAAGGTTGATGTATTGTGCGAGGAGTTTTCTCTGAGATTTTAGATTTATTGGAAAATTAATGTGGATCATCTTTCGAATTTGAAGTGAAAATCGCTTATGTCAAAATTGGAGGCACTCAAATTTTATTTAGAGATAGCCAATATTTTGAGTTAAAAAGACCTGTTAGCATCAGACTTATTAAACTGGAACCAGAACATTATTGTGAGTTATCCAGAGCTGTTGAGTTAAAAGGAATCCACTCTATGTTTTCAGAGCAATGTCAAGAAAAAAGTGAATGTCCAAACTTTTTTCTTCCTCCAATTCTTTCCCTTTCTCCTCTTCCATTACTTTGTGAGGGGCGCTGTACAAAAGGACTATGCTGTATTTGCCTGATTCATCTGTACTAGCTCTGTCAACTTTGATGTTGTGAGCTGAAGCCTGAGTTCTTTTAACAAAATGCTTGCTAGTTTGAGAGCCATAGTCTTCCACTAAAGACTAAGCTATACCATGATTGTCCGCCTTGGCTTAAGGCTGCGTCAGACCAATTGACATAAGCTAGAACACCAAGGCTACATCAAAATATTATGCTAAGCATAGTTATGCAGGAATTATCATGGCAAGCTCCTAGCATAACATCATCAGTCCAAAATCCTCCGAAGTCAGAGTGTGGCTGCCCACATGGCGGGATAATAAAAAACAGTCACACACGTAATGTTCTCATCCCTAGCTGGTGCATTTGTACCATAGTGCTCAAGTGCTTCGGCTGTTCCCTGGAGTCTAAGCCAGGGTAAGGCACTCAGTGTACATCTCGTGTCCTGGCTAATACAAAGCATCTGTTTTGTTTCATTCTGTGTTTTTCTCACACCTGCTGCCATGTCATTCACATCGACTGGCGTGCGTTGTGTTTGGTCCCTGTTGTGCGTTGTGTTTGGTCCCTGTTGTGTTTGGTCCCTGTTGTGTTTGGTCCCTGTTGTGTTTGGTCCCTGTTGTGCGTTGTGTTTGGTCCCTGTTGTGTTTGGTCCCTGTTGTGTTTGGTCCCTGTTGTGTTTGGTCCCTGTTGTGCGTTGTGTTTGGTCCCTGTTGTGTTTGGTCCCTGTTGTGCGTTGTGTTTGGTCCCTGTTGTGTTTGGTCCCTGTTGTGTTTGGTCCCTGTTGTGCGTTGTGTTTGGTCCCTGTTGTGTTTGGTCCCTGTTGTGCGTTGTTTGGTCCCTGTTGTGCGTTGTGTTTGGTCCCTGTTGTGTTTGGTCCCTGTTGTGCGTTGTGTTTGGTCCCTGTTGTGCGTTGTGTTTGGTCCCTGTTGTGCATGTTGTTTGGGTTTGGGGGAAGGGAGACCAAAAGAAGCAGGCGTGCGTTGTGTTTGGTCCATGTTGTCCTGTTGTTTGTCTTGGGGGAAGGGAGACCAAAAGAAGCAGGCGTGCGTTGTGTTTGGTCCATGTTGTTTGGGTTTGGGGGAAGGGAGACCAAAAGAAGCAGGCGTGCGTTGTGTTTGGTCCATGTTGTCCATGTTGTTTGGGTTTGGGGGAAGGGAGACCAAAAGAAGCAGGCGTGCGTTGTGTTTGGTCCATGTTGTTTGGGTTTGGGGGAAGGGAGACCAAAAGAAGCAGGCGTGCGTTGTGTTTGGTCCATGTTGTCCATGTTGTTTGGGTTTGGGGGAAGGGAGACCAAAACAAGCAGGCGTGCGTTGTGTTTGGTCCCTGTTGTCCATGTTGTTTGGGTTTGGGGGAAGGGAGACCAAAAGAAGCAGGCGTGCGTTGTGTTTGGTCCATGTTGTCCATGTTGTTTGGGTCTTGGGGGAAGGGAGACCAAAAGAAGCAGGCGTGCGTTGTGTTTGGTCCATGTTGTCCATGTTGTTTGGGTCTTGGGGAAGGGAGACCAAAAGAAGCAGACCCGCTTGTGTGTATAACCTGTCAGAAAGTCAAAAGCAACCAGGCGTGTGCTACCTGTCACACGATTGTCAAACATGCTGGGTCCTCAGTAGAACACACAGATGGACACGGAGTTTAAAACAACAAAAATACCATGATTGTAAATACCCTGATTGTCCATTGCTGTGGAACATCATGTTATTGTACAGCCCTCCCTTTATCATTGGCCCTGACTTCAAGCTGATGGTAAAAGCCATGTGAGTAGATCCCTCCCTTTATTATTGGCCCTGACTTCAAACTTCAAAAGGATAGCTAAGTGCACTTCGCCTCTCACCTTCACTGTCCTTGTAGCAAGGATAGCTAGTGCACTTCGCCTCTCACCTTCACTGTCCTTGTAGCAAGGATAGCTAGTGCACTTCGCCTCTCACCTTCACTGTCCTTGTAGCAAGGATAGCTAGTGCACTTCGCCTCTCACCTTCACTGTTCTTGTAGCAAGGATAGCTAGTGCACTTCGCCTCTCACCTTCACTGTCCTTGTAGCAAGGATAGCTAGTGCACTTCGCCTCTCACCTTCACTGTTCTTGTAGCAAGGATAGCTAGTGCCCTTCCTCTCCCCTTCACTGTTCTTGTAGCAAGGATAGCTAGTGCCCTGCCTCTCCCCTTCACTGTCCTTGTAGCAAGGATAGCTAGTGCCCTTCCTGCCCCTTTCAGTGTCCTTGTAGCAAGGATAGCTAGTGCCCTTCCTCTCACCTTCACTGTCCTTGTAGCAAGGATAGCTAGTGCCCTTCCTCTCACCTTCACTGTTCTTGTAGCAAGGATAGCTAGTGCCCTTCCTGCCCCTTTCAGTGTCCTTGTAGCAAGGATAGCTAGTGCCCTTCCTCTCACCTTCACTGTCCTTGTAGCAAGGATAGCTAGTGCCCTTCCTCTCACCTTCACTGTTCTTGTAGCAAGGATAGTTAGTGCCCTTCCTGCCCCTTTCAGTGTCCTTGTAGCAAGGATAGTTGGTGCCCTTCCTGCCCCTTTCAGTGTCCTTGTAGCAAGGATAGTTGGTGCCCTTCCTGCCCCTTTCAGTGTTACTTGAAGCAAGGATAGTTGGTGCCCTTCCTGCCCTTTTCAGTGTTACTTGAAGCAAGGATAGTGCCCTTCCTGCCCCTTTCAGTGTTGTAGCAAGAATAGTTAGTGCCCTTCCTGCCCCTTCCAGTGTTCACTTGTAGCAAGGACAGTTAGTGCCATTCCTGCTTGTCTTCCTTTATTTTCACATTGGAGCTTCTTGACAAGGGAGTTAACCGTGTCCATGTAACTACTGCAACTTTTAGCAGTTGTTTCCCTTAGACTAAACATCTTCAATCTCAACTCTCAGCCGTTTCCTCCCCTCTCCCTTCATGTGTTTGTTTTTTGTTTAATGGAAATTGAATTTTTGAGTGAAATAAATTGAATAATGTCATCTCTTGTGTATGAAGAATCATCCATTCAAATTCTTGCCACATGTTCTTACTCCCAATCATCTCTCTCTCTCTCTCTCTCTCTCTTTTACGCACACATACATTCTCTCTTTTACGCACACAGACATACACACACAAGAGAGAGAGAGAGATTGAACATATAATAATAAACGGACACTTATATAGCGCTTTTTATCAAACACAAAGCGCTTTACAATCAGCATTGAAACAGACATACACACACGCACAACAGACATGCGAGAGTGAACGCGTTCTTGCACACATACACACACAGACCCACACACATTAATTTTCATCAAACACACAGAAAACACATTCTCACTGAAACGCACACACATAAAACATACACTTGAACAAACACGCGCTCACATACACAAACACGAGACAGAGATACAGGCATTCAGACGATGAAACACACAATTTCTACAACAGAGCACACCTTGTTTCAATATAATTTTCATTTTATTTGAAATGCTTCACATCATCAACATGTGGTCATTCATCATAAGAATCCCATACACTCCTCACTTCTTTATTAACAAATCAACTGACAAACCAACCAACCAATCAGAACGGGCAACAAAGCCTGCATGGACACAACATCATTGCACTGCAGACAAAAACATGGTTTTCAATGGGAATAACAAGAAACAAAAGTGGTTGGTTGCGTTATTTATATATAATTCAGTTTCACAATACATATTTGATCAAAGATCGACGATGATTTCAGAGCAGAGTCTATAAAATGTTGACAATGATTGAATCAATAACCTTAGTTCAGTGGTGTGAAAACAGTATAATATGGGGCATTTACTAACGGTTCATTAGAACAGTTGATAGTGGTATGTACTTACTACTTCTGTGTCAATAATTCCTTTGATGGTTTTACGACAAAAGAGTGAGTTTTGATAGCAATGCTTTGACAGCCAACTTTGGAGAAGATGGGGGGGGAGGGGGGGCATTTACTAACGGTTCATTAGAACAGGTGATAGCAATGCTTTGACAGACAACTTTGGAGAAGATGGGGGGGAGGGGCCATTCTTGACATCACCACAATACACACAAATGTGCACACAAACACACCAGTGCGTAACATCCGCTCACATATACACACCCATGCACTTCTACATGTACTCGAAGCCTATCCCAGAACAGGTAAAAAATGTGTTTGTGTGTGTAACTTGTAAGTACCTAGATAGGGGGGTTTCTCTGGCATGCTCTAGAAATCCTGTGTTTGTGGAGTGCTGAAAATTGTGTCTTCTGGTTTGTGGAGTGCTGGAATGAGTGACTTGAACAAGTTGAAGAGAACATCAACATGGTTTGCATGTTTCTTTCCTAAGCTATTTGGTGTAGTTTGGAGCCAATACCTGAGTACTGTAGTTTTGTCGTAAAAAGTGTCCCAACCCCTTTGACCTGCATTGAGCACCGTTGCCTTAACTGCCCGTTCATGAGATATGTGGTTATTATTATCCTCTAATGGAAAACACACACACACACACTCTTTTCTCCTTCGCACACTCAAATACTGATTTTTTGTTATTCTGCTTGAAAATGTACACCAAAATGCCACCTATAAAATACACACACACACACACTTTACAATGTGGTAAAGGCACACAGACATATTAGAAAGCGTTAATTTTCAGAAGAATAAGCCATAGTTATAATACATATCAAATAATTTACTGCCAATTCAACAATGTTTCGCTCCTGAGATGTGGTAAAGCTAGCAGGGCTGCAAGCAACATGCTCTCATCCGACTTCATTCCTCATGTTGTGTTGAACAGACTATGACTGCTTGCACTCCCACGCACCCATCCTTTTGCCCTATTTTTATTCATCCAAATTCAAAGGCAATTTTTTGCTTAAACATGTTAAAGGCAAAACGTTTTCTGTGATGCTTTCAAATCAAGTCCCAAACTCTACAAGAAATGCTAACAAACAAACTTTTCAATTACAAAAGAAGGGAAACAATAGGAAGAAGAAAATGAAGTCAATGCCCTGGGAGTTTTTTTCAAACACCGATCATCAAGTCAAGCTGAGAAATAGCACCAAAAACAAATTACAAAGGGTGGGGGGGGGGGGGGGGGGGGAGATAATAGAATTTCACAAGAACAACGAACCTGAGAATGATGGTGATGATGATTTGATGGTATCCAACCAGAGACCAAACATTCCAAGTTCATGACGACAAAACAGGAAGCCAAAGTCAACTGCCTGTTTCTTTGGTACCTTACAACCAACTGCCTGTTTCTTTGGTACCTTACAGTGGGTTGAGTTCAACACAAAGCCAAGGTCACCAACTGCCTGTTTCTTCGGTACCTTACAGTGGGTTGAGTTCAACACAAAGCCAAGGTCACCAACTGCCTGTTTCTTTGGTACCTTACAGTGGGTTGAGTTCAACACAAAGCCAAGGTCACCAACTGCCTGTTTCTTTGGTACCTTACAGTGGGTTGAGTTCAACACAAAGCCAAGGTCACCAACTGCCTGTTTCTTCGGTACCTTACAAACAGTGGGTTGAGTTCAACACAAAGCCAAGGTCACCAACTGCCTGTTTCTTCGGTACCTTACAAACAGTGGGTTGAGTTCAACCCAGGCAAACTAACACATCTAGTTTCTAAATCCAACAGAAAAAAATATTGAGAAATAGCTGGGGGGAAAGACTAATAACGGACATTTTTTTATTGTGCAAGAAAGGAACTTTACAACGCTGCTAGATTATCAATTTGTCAAAACATTTAATATAATGCTTATTCTTTGTGTTAGCTTTTCACAATGCTATGTCCCAATACTAACACTAGTAACAACAAAAAGGTCATCTTGATGATTCAGTTTTTATTTCAATTCTCTGTTTCCATATCTTGTCATTGTAAAGCGCATAGAGCATTTTCAATGGATTACGGCACTATATAATTAAAATTATTATTATTATTATATCTTACAAATTAAAAATATATTTTAAAATTACAGTAAAAATCGCTTACATCAAAATTGAAGGGACTGAAATTGTATTTTGAGATAGCCAATATTTTGAGTTAAAAAGACTTGAACATAGATTATTATGCTGGGGCCCAGTTATCCAGTGTTTTGAGTGATCAGTTCTTCACTGTAATGTTATCAAAGATATAAAACCAATTATGACCTTTCATAAGTTTGTTTTCGCTGTTTTTCATGAAATACTTGAAATAGTTATTACTGGTAATTGTTGCTAACTGAAGCTACTCTAAATTTCATGTAAAATGAAAACAATGCATGGCTGTATTTTTTCAATGTTTGTTTGTTATTTTTTCAAAGTAATACTATCCTAAATTTCCCATAAAAGTTTTTAAAAATAATGTTATAAAAAAACACCATGATTTCTGGGTAATGCCCCCAAGGGAACAAAAGCGAGAAGATGAGTTCAAAATATTTCACAATAATTAGTGATTTGGAAACCACTCTTTCTGCAAACAAACAAAAACCTGACAGAACAGCACTGATTTGGCAAACGAATGAAATAGCGTCGAAAACAGAAAGTAGCGTATTGTTCAGACTGTAAGGTATTGTTGCATTATAAGGCGCACCCTCAACATGTTGCCCCAAAAATCACATTTTATTATTATATTTTCTTCCTATTTTAATAGCCACACACCCTGTGGGGTCTTCCGTACAAATAGTTCCCCCACCTTCTGGAAGTTATGTGCTTATAACTTCCTCTAATCTGTCTCTGTCTTTGACTGCCCTTTTTCCTTGCTTCGTGTCATATATACTATCTTTCTGACGTCTGGCCCATTCTCCTGCCTTTTTTTCCAAACAAATCTTCCATATATTTATCTCCTTTGAGCTCCTCCGAAATCAGAATGTGTCGGCTGAATGCAGCGAGGAGACCAGTGAAAACTGGAAAACGAACACATATGTATCCATTGTGGCCTTATGGCCCAGGAACGCAGAAAAAGAAGAAGAACAGTCACATCTGAAGCGCAGGAGTCTGGGAAAAGTATCACTTTAAAGTCCAACAAATATGGTAGGAAAAATAAAGTTTTCAGACAAAAAAACAAAACAACAAAACTTGTGAAGTTAAAATGAAGCATGGTTACCCGCTTTTACAATCCGTTTATCATCTGGACACCAATCAACAAAGTAGGGACAGTCTGTACTACAATCAACAAAGTAGGGACAGTCTGTACTACAATCAACAAAGTAGGGACAGTCTGTACTACAATCAACAAAGTAGGGACAGTCTGTACTACAATCAACAAAGTAGGGACAGTGTGTACTACAATCAACAAAGTAGGGACAGTGTGTACTACAATCAACAAAGTAGGGACAGTCTGTACTACAATCAACAAAGTAGGGACAGTCTGTACTACAATCAACAAAGTAGGGACAGTGTGTACTACAATCAACAAAGTAGGGACAGTCTGTACTACAATCAACAAAGTAGGGACAGTCTGTACTACAATCAGCAAAGTAGGGACAGTCTGTACTACAATCAACAAAGTAGGGACAGTCTGTACTACAATAATGCCAACTCATAGAAACTATAAAAAAAAGAAGCAATAATACCATTTCCATCAAGTCTTTCTTTTCCTTTCCTGTATCTAATAATAATGATAAACGGATATTTATATAGCGCTTTTTATCAAGCACAAAGCGCTTTACAATCACTTTTTATTCCTTCAACTCCCTCCCACTTCTTTCCTCTTTTTTCACTACATTCCATTTTCCTAATATTTTGTATGCAAACTGGAAATGTGAACAAAAAGAAGAGACTTGATGGTGTTTTTTACTTATTAATATTTGCATAAGTCATCAGATCACAGGCACATTTTCAAATGTTGCATACTTTCCATCAACTGTACACGCATTCATGAAGATATAGATCGTCTAAAAATGTAAATGCATGGTTATTAATTAATCTACCTGTCGAACAACCAAATAAATGCCTAGAAGAGGGCAGGGGTCTATATTTATTCACACAAACTTAGCACAAGTCACCACTGGCCTTGGTATGAACACTGCTAGAGTGCAACGCATACTGGTTTTCTCTTTGAAAAGCGCAATAGTTTTTTGTTTTTTATCAACATTATTATTGTCTGCAAATCTTGCCAAATGCCATGGATTTCCATCATAATTAAAAGTATAATCTTGCAAAGTATGATTCTTATGAATAAATATATATAGACGTAGCACATGATTTTTCCTCCAATGAATGCCTTGACTTTCAATCATTTTTCGGTAAAGGTAAAGATGTGCCACCCCCCCCTGCATTTCTCGGTTAATTGTATTTTTCCGTTTTTGCCTTTCTTACCATACATAAAGCTGCATTTTAGGAACATATTCAGCTAATTCTCTTTTGGGAATACTAACCCTAACCCTAGCCACCTAACCCTACCCCCCACTATGTACTGCAGTACACCGCAATTTGTCACAGTTGTGGTTCGTTGCGTTTTTCCGTCTTATACTACTTATAGGGTGGGGGGTAGGGTTAGGGATAGGGATAGGGTTAGTTTTAAGTTAGTATTCCCAAAAGGTTATTAGCTAAAAAGGTTCCTAAAATACAGCTTTATGTATGTATGGTAAGAAAGGCAAAAACGGAAAAATACATTCAACCGAGAAATGTAGGGGGGGTGGCACATCTTGACCTTTACCCATTTTTCATTATATGAATTATGTGTCATGCACATCTCTCTCTCTCAGTCTCATGGTTTTTTTTCTTTCAAACAAACTTCAGTATATTATATATACACACTTCATCTCATTACTGAATTCACCCACAGACAATTGACACAGGAACACATCACAGCAGAACTGGCATACAAACATACCATTTGTTAGAACGCACCAGAGGTGGGTTCATACACTCGATAATCATTCATTCTGTCTGCATAGTGACACAGGAACACATCACAGGAGAACTGGCATACAGACATACCATTTGTTAGAACGCACCAGGGGTGGGTTCATACACTCGATAATCATTCTGTCTGCATAGTGACAGGAACACATCACAGCAGAACTGGCATACAAAGATACCATTTGTTAGCACCACCAGAGGTGGGTTCATACACTCAGTGATCATTCTGTCTGCATACTGACCAGTGCAATGCGGATTATATAGTTTTCATCATTTAAGACATGCACATCTATGTACATATATATCATATGCAAAGAACATGCATGTAGGCAAGAAACACACGGGCATAAAAACACACCACCACACACACACATACACCCTTACTCACTCACACATCAACATGTGCAGACACACACACCCTTACTCACTCACTTACAAATCAACATGTTCACACACACACACACATAGTGACATACACACACACACACACACACACACACACACACACCCTTACTCACTCACTTACAAATCAACATGTTCACACACACATAGTGACACACACACACACACTTACTTACAAATCAACATGTTCACACACACACATAGTGACACACACACACACACCCTTACTCACTTACAAATCAACATGTACACACACACACACATAGTCACACACACACACACACACACACACACACACACACACACACACACACACACACACACACACACACACACACCCTTACTCACTCACTTACAAATCAACATGTACACACACACACACACAGTGACACACAGATAAATATTCTGACAGCAGTTCAAGACTGTAATTATTCACACAGAGAATCAAATGCCTACACACTCCATTCCTTGATAATGTTCCAGTGATCGTCCACTTGCTTTCCCGTCAGAAACTACTTACTTTGTTCTGCACCGAATAACGATATAACACAAACTGCAACAACCCCTGTTGTGTCTATTATATAAATAGCTCTCAAAATATGGGCAAATATCACACACACACACACACACACACACACACACACACACACACACACACACACACACACACACACACACACACACACACCTTCAAATACAACTAAGTATCAGGATCGACACTCACACTGAAACAGTGTTACCCGTAAAGCTCTACAATTCTTCGCTAAATGTTTCAAATGCGAGCTCAGGTCAATCATTTTTTAATTGTCCAAGAGTATAGAAGTGAAAACAAAAAATGTCTCCTTTGTGGTGGTCAAAGTTTGATCCAAACTGTTCATTGCAAGTCTCCTCGACATTGCAAGTCTCCTCAACATTGCAAGTCTCCTCAACATTGCAAGTCTCCTCAACATTGCTTCTAACAAATCTGTATTTAGATCCCTTCTGTTGTGCCCAGATTCTACAACCCCGTTTAATTCAAATTCATGGACAGACGAGTGCGCACACACCCACACACACACATAGCGAAAAAGTAATAAACATAGACTATCAGCAGGCAAACCCAAAATCACACGATGACAAGTTCACGCTATCATTTAAATCAGCAATTCTCTGTACACTTCTGTGCAAAATAAATTTAAACCGTTGACATGATATCACACGAGAGAAACTCAGCACGGGCATGCAGAAACGTTTTCCACAGACTGTACAACATATGAGGTATTCTGTTTGACCCAAACCAACTCAAATGTCCTTAGGATCTCTGAGTCTATGGTACAAATCTCTGCACAACACACAAGCCAAATCCCGCTTCGTTGTGATGTGGTTCTCCACTATCCATTGTCACGTAATTAAAGCTACAAGCATATGGATCAAAATCGAGCCTCGTTTGTTTCACTGGTTCGCAGCGTTAAAGCCTATTACACACAACACCAGCAAGCAAAGCGACTCTTTCACGGTTCCTCCTGATTTCTTAGCTCATCATCATCGCTATAATCATTGTACGAGTCTTGCTCTTCAAATGCAATCGAAAATATTCCTGCACACATCCTTGGCAAAAAAGAAACATGAAGCTGGTGTGGTGGTTTCTCTTTCCAAGGAACACCGATCATCCTTCACACACTACATGAAGCTGGTGTGGTGGTTTCTCTTTCCAAGGAACACCGATCATCCTTCACACACTACATGAAGCTGGTGTGGTGGTTTCTCTTTCCAAGGAACAAAGATCATCCTTCACACACTAACCGGGAGGAAAACACTGATGACTGAACTGGCCAACACTTTCAACTCTGAATAGAAACAAGAAAACAACGAGGCACTGTTGAAAATAATCCACACATTGTAAACCGACACTGGGAGCCGAGAATGAGGGTAGAATAACAGCATGGGATTTGGTATTAAAGCACTTTTGGGTGAGGATAGATGGCAACACAACCGATCCATTTTTCACTGGTGTGGAGTTAAAGCGCTAGAGTGATAAACATTCTGTTTCATTTCATTCTCTCTAGCCTTTGGCTTCATTTCTTTGTTTTTACAGTAGAGAAACAGTCCGGGTATCAAGGCACGCACACACACACACACGTATATGGGAGTCGGCAAATTTATCGTCAGGCGAGCACTTCCCAGAAAACACGACGAAGAAAACCATGGGACAGTAAAGAGGAAGCGAGGTAGATGTTGAAGGGAGCGTGCTCAGTCGTCGCTATCGGCAACCGACGGTAAAGTCTAAACAGACGATCACATTGAAGGCAGCAGTTATTGTTTGCAGAAACTGTTTTCACGCTCAGTGTTTTTTTCTGTCCCTTCCCTGAACGATTTCATGTGACCTAACAATCCACAGCAGCAGAACGGTGTAGAAACGGTGTGTTCCTTCACAGCTGCCCCTCTGTCAGCAGGTCTCAGCAACATTGACACGCCAGCAAACAGTAACATCTGAAACAACAACAATAAATTTCATATCAGCAAACGAAGTAACAAGTTTTAATTGCATTCCAATGAGACTTACTGGGATTTTTCTCACGCCAGAGGGCATGACGCTCGTGTGGGGCTAATCCTCTCTATATTCTTAGTTGGGGATAAAGAAAATGAGAGAGAGTGAGTAGTCCTACCATCTCTCTCTCTCTTACTACGCCCAACTAAGAAAATCGCGTGATAAGCCCCTAGTGCATTGACTGCCCTCTGGCGTGAAAAATATCGCCATAAGTCGACCATTCTTAATTGCCATAAACAACATACACAGACTTCTGTCTAAAAATAAAAATCAACACTGTTCAAATCCATAAAACTTGATGATCAAACAATATCCAACCTATTTGCCCAACACGATTCTCCAATGACTCTCTCTCTCTCTCTCTCTCTCTCTCTCTCTCTCTCTCTCTCTCCGACATAATACTCACACACAGCTAGCAGTGGGAGCCGTCCTGTGACCTTCGACTGTGACCTTGACGACCATGACCTTGACCCTCCCTCTCCTTCAGCTGGCGCGTTTTCCGTCGTTTGCTTTTGTAGCTGGGCTCTGGAGTGACTGCCCCTGCCCCTGCCATACACATAACACGCACACACATAATGGAGTTGAAGGACAAATCATGTACACATTGGATTGTGGCTGGGCTCTGGAGTGACTGCCCCTGCCATACACATAACACGCACACACATAATGGAGTTGAATGACAAATCATGTACACATTGGATTGTGGAGGGGAACTATTGTTTTTTGTTATCTTTGCTGATTTCTTGTGTGTCTATGTTGATAAAGGCGCATTCGCCGAAATATCCAGATGTTGTGTCTCTTGTTAATAAAATAACGTCACTATACACTGTGCCTCAGTATTTATGTGAAGCAAAAAATAAATAAAAATAGTGCATGAAAAAACAGGAGTGCTAAAAACTATTTCAATGTGAGGGAAACAACTCAACATGTCTAAATGCTAAATTCCTTCAACAGTTCTGGGATTCGGATGGTGGTGGTGACTCATGAGCTGTCAGCAAAAAGACAAAACAATAAATATGCAAGTTTGTCGCCATCACGGTGGTGATGATGACAGACCTGACACATTTTAGAAATGAAAAAGCAGGGTGGGGTGGGGGGTCTGGGGGCCGGCGTAGGCCCCCAGTGGAGTACAGGAGTTGGGGGGCTGAAGCTGAAGACTTGTTAATGATTAGTGAGCAGAGAAGCACCCCAGAAAGCATGGAAAAGCAGGTGATCATGATTAATGCATTCAACAACAAATTTCTTCGTCTTCGTGTGTTTTGCGAGTGCGTGAGCACCCTCGGAGCTTAAACAAATATAAGCTCTGCACAACGTGCAGAAAGCATACTCAGCTCCTGTCACTGACTTCACAAAACATGGATAGTCACTCTTATAATTGTCTTTCCATTTTTGATTGTCTTTTTTTCACTTTTTCAGTCCCAACATGGTCGCTTTCGTCTAATCTTTCCGCCATCTTCAAAGTAAAGATCACGCTTACGCTATTTTTGACCAATCAAAATTCAGCGATGAATTTCCAAGCAATTTGCCCTTATTACTTCTTCATCTCGGAACAGTAACCTTGACCAATTTTGGCGCGCTCAGATAGCACTGGGCCTATTCGCACAGTCTTGTTCATAAAAAGAATCATTGCTTGATCAGTTGATGGCTCTCAAAATATCGGAGTTTCGGCTATCGCAATCGGAGAGCGGGTTGAAGCCCAAAAAAGCGGAGTTTACCCGCTGAAATCAGGGTGAACGGCAGGTCTGTGATGATGTTGATTATGATGATGACGATTTTTTTATTATTGGTGTTCTTGCTGTCATTGGTATGTATTACTATTATTGATACTGTTTCTGTTTTTGCCATTGCTGTTTTTTTACTTCCATCACTTCTGCTATTTGGTACGTCAATGCGAGTATGTGCGTTTTGTTTTGTCGGTCATGCAACTTGTAAAATGGTCAATTAAAAAATAATAAACATGTGATGTTCCAAGGTTTTCTGCTTTTCCTTTTTTTCCTTTTCCATCTTAATTATAGGAATTCCTTCTTTGTTCACCATTTCCCACTTTCGCTTTCAATGACCTTGACCACTGACCTTGTAGCATGGGTGTGTGAACTTCGACCTTGACCGTGGCTGTAGCCTTGACCTTGGTTACAGTGGTGGGCTGCCCACGGCTGTTGGTGGAAGGAAGTTGTAACAGAGTGATGGGGATTGTCTGCAGAAAAAGATCAACAGCACACGTTACTCATCAATCTCTGCAGAAAGAGATCAACAGCACACGTTACTCATCAATCCCTGCAGAAAGAGATCAATAGCACATGTTACTCATCAATCCCTGGAGAGATCAACAGCACACGTTACTCATCAATCCCTGCAGAAAGAGATCAACAGCACACGTTACTCATCAATCCCTGCAGAAAGGGATCAACAGCACATGTTACTGATCAATCCCTGGAGAGATCAACAGCACACGTTACTGATCAATCCCTGGAGAGATCAACAGCACACGTTACTGATCAATTCCTGGAGAGATCAACAGCACAGGTTACTGATCAATCCCTGGAGACATCAACAGCACACGTTACTCATCAATCCCTGGAGAAAGAGATCAACAGCACACGTTACTGATCAATCCCTGGAGAGATCAACAGCACACGTTACTGATCAATCCCTGGAGAGATCAACAGCACACGTTACTGATCAATCCCTGCAGAAAGAGATCAACAGCACACGTTACTGATCAATCCCTGGAGAGATCAACAGCACACGTTACTCATCAATCCCTGCAGAAAGACATCAACAGCACACGTTACTGATCAATCCCTGGAGAAAGAGATCAACAGCACACGTTACTGATCAATCCCTGGAGAGATCAACAGCACACATTACTCATCAATCCCTGGAGAGATCAACAGCACACGTTACTGATCAATCCCTGGAGAAAGAGATCAACAGCACACGTTACTGATCAATCCCTGGAGAGATCAACATCACACGTTACTGATCAATCCCTGCAGAAAGAGATCAACAGCACACGTTACTGATCAATCCCTGGAGAAAGAGATCAACAGCACACGTTACTCATCAATCCCTGGAGAGATCAACAGCACACGTTACTGATCAATCCCTGGAGAGATCAACAGCACACGTTACTGATCAATCCCTGCAGAAAGAGATCAACAGCACACGTTACTCATCAATCCCTGGAGAGATCAACAGCACACATTACTGATCAATCCCTGGAGAAAGAGATCAACAGCACACGTTACTGATCAATCCCTGGAGAGATCAACAGCACACGTTACTGATCAATCCCTGGAGAGATCAACAGCACACGTTACTGATCAATCCCTGGAGAGATCAACAGCACACGTTACTGATCAATCCCTGGAGAAAGAGATCAACAGCACACGTTACTGATCAATCCCTGGAGAGATCAACAGCATACGTTACTGATCAATCCTTGGAGAAAGAGATCAACAGAACACGTTACTGATCAAAGAGATCAACAGCACACGTTACTGATCAATCCCTGCAGAAAGAGATCAACAGAACACATTACTGATCAAAGAGATCAACAGAACACGTTACTGATCAAAGAGATCAACAGAACACATTACTGATCAAAGAGATCAACAGAACACATTACTGATCAAAGAGATCAACAGAACACGTTACTGATCAAAGAGATCAACAGAACATGTTACTGATCAAAGAGATCAACAGAGCATGTTACTGATCAAAGAGATCAACAGAACACATTACTCATCAAAGTGATCAACAGCACACATTACTCATCAAAGAGATCAACAGCACACATTACTCATCAAAGTGATCAACAGCACACATTACTCATCAAAGTGATCAACAGCACACATTACTCATCAAAGAGATCAACAGCACACATTACTCATCAAAGTGATCAACAGCACACATTACTGATCAAAGAGATCAACAGCACACATTACTCATCAAAGTGATCAACAGCACACATTACTCATCAAAGAGATCAACAGCACACATTACTCATCAAAGTGATCAACAGCACACATTACTCATCAAAGAGATCAACAGCACACATTACTCATCAAAGAGATCAACAGCACACATTACTCATCAAAGAGATCAACAGCACACATTACTCATCAAAGAGATCAACAGCACACATTACTCATCAAAGAGATCAACAGCACACATTACTCATCAAAGAGATCAACAGCACACATTACTGATCAAAGAGATCAACAGAACATGTTACTGATCAAAGAGATCAACAGAACACGTTACTGATCAAAGAGATCAACAGAACATGTTACTGATCAAAGAGATCAACAGAACATGTTACTGATCAAAGAGATCAACAGCACACGTTACTGATCAAAGAGATCAACAGAGCATGTTACTGATCAAAGAGATCAACAGAACATGTTACTGATCAAAGAGATCAACAGCACACGTTACTGATCAAAGAGATCAACAGAACACATTACTGATCAAAGAGATCAACAGAACATGTTACTGATCAAAGAGATCAACAGAGCATGTTACTGATCAAAGAGATCAACAGAGCATGTTACTGATCAAAGAGATCAACAGAACATGTTACTGATCAAAGAGATCAACAGAACATGTTACTGATCAAAGAGATCAACAGAACATGTTACTGATCAAAGAGATCAACAGAACATGTTACTGATCAAAGAGATCAACAGAGCATGTTACTGATCAAAGAGATCAACAGAACATGTTACTGATCAAAGAGATCAACAGAACATGTTACTGATCAAAGAGATCAACAGCACACGTTACTGATCAAAGAGATCAACAGAACATGTTACTGATCAAAGAGATCAACAGAACATGTTACTGATCAAAGAGATCAACAGCACACGTTACTGATCAAAGAGATCAACAGAACATGTTACTGATCAAAGAGATCAACAGAACACGTTACTGATCAAAGAGATCAACAGCACACGTTACTGATCAAAGAGATCAACAGAGCATGTTACTGATCAAAGAGATCAACAGAACACGTTACTGATCAAAGAGATCAACAGCACACGTTACTGATCAAAGAGATCAACAGAGCATGTTACTGATCAAAGAGATCAACAGAACACGTTACTGATCAAAGAGATCAACAGAACACGTTACTGATCAAAGAGATCAACAGAACACGTTAGTCATCAATCCCTAAAATTACATTCACTGGATACTTTCAATTTCCTTTCAATGTCAGCTAAGTTGGAAATAGGAGTAATGTAGCTGCCAGTCAATTCAGCTCTGGGGCATTGATAGTCACATGGATCACAGCATTTGTGACAGAAGAACATTATTCTTGGATCAAAGTTAGTGCATTGAACAATATTAGTATAACCCCTGTGTGCAAAAGATTAACTCCAATACTTAAGAAAAAATTCTTTGGATGATAAAAAAATGTTTTTATAAAAGTTCAAAATTATTTCAACATTTTCTTGAATTCAGTTTCTACATGTGGCAACCTAATGTTCCTAAGATAATTTCTGATTAAAAATGAACTTTTTGGCCCCTGTTGCTAAGTGATAGGTGGACAGACACAAACACAAAGGACCAAACAGCCAGCACAGGGAGGCCAACATGAGGCCTCTGTGGGAAAGATAGGAGATAGGTGGACAGACACAAAGGACCAAACAGCCAGCACAGGGAGGCCAACATGAGGCCTCTGTGGGAAAGATAGGAGCCAGCACTCACGTTGATGCCGCTATCACAGCTGCTGCTACTGACACTGTCCTCATCCACATAGTCTTTGGAGCGACTCGACCGCTTGCCCGAGGATACATCCCCACCCCTATCACCAGCACCACTGTTTGCCGTCACAGTCGTGGCAGTTGCTGTTCCCGAACTTGGTACGGTGGTAGTCTCCACGATGACTTCTGGCTGAACAATGATTTCGTGGGACGAATATTGCGTGGATTCTTCCGTGATGGTGGAGAGAGAGATGTCGGAGTTCCTTCGTGGGTACACCACACGCCGCCCTCGAGAGGAGGAGGAGGAGGAGGAGGAGGATGGGCGATAGTGGCGTGGGGTGAGACGGGGTGAGGGCTCTGGGGTGGGGGTGGAGAGACGATCCGGGTTGTCTTTGGGGATCACCTGGAAATGACAACAACGACTGTGATGACATCAAGACTGGGAATGACAACAACGACTGTGATGACATCAAGACTGGGAATGACAACAACGACTGTGATGACATCAAGACTGGGAATGACAACAATGACTGTGATGACATCAAGACTGGGAATGACAACAACGACTGTGATGACATCAAGACTGGGAATGACAACAACGACTGTGATGACATCAAGACTGGGAATGACAACAATGACTGTGATGACATCAAGACTGGGAATGACAACAACGACTGTGATGACATCAAGACTGGGAATGACAACGACTGTGATGACATCAAGACTGGGAATGACAACGACTGTGATGACATCAAGACTGGGACTGACAACAATGATTGTGATGACATCAAGACTGGGAATGACAACAACGACTGTGATGACATCAAGACTGGGAATGACAACAACGACTGTGATGACATCAAGACTGGGAATGACAACAACGACTGTGATGACATCAAGACTGGGAATGACAACAATGACTGTGATGACATCAAGACTGGGAATGACAACAACGACTGTGATGACATCAAAACTGGGAATGACAACAACGACTGTGATGACATCAAGACTGGGAATGACAACGACTGTGATGACATCAAGACTGGGAATGACAACAATGATTGTGATGACATCAAGACTGGGAATGACAACAATGATTGTGATGACATCAAGACTGGGAATGACAACAACGACTGTGATGACATCAAGACTGGGAATGACAACAACGACTGTGATGACATCAAGACTGGGAATGACAACAACGACTGTGATGACATCAAGACTGGGAATGACAATGACTGTGATGACATCAAGACTGGGAATGACAACAATGATTGTGATGACATCAAGACTGGGAATGACAACAACGACTGTGATGACATCAAGACTGGGAATGACAACAACGACTGTGATGACATCAAGACTGGGAATGACAACAATGATTGTGATGACATCAAGACTGGGAATGACAACAATGATTGTGATGACATCAAGACTGGGAATGACAACAACGACTGTGATGACATCAAGACTGGGAATGACAACAACGACTGTGATGACATCAAGACTGGGAATGACA
>CM065681.1:95596738-95609238 GCA_017654935.2 Phymorhynchus buccinoides
ACATACGCAAAACAAAAGTAAGCAAGTAATTACGTGCATACGCATAAACTCACCGACACACACACATACACAAGTACGCACACACGCACATCCCACACACAAGCATACACAATACACACACACATACCCACAAAATTCGCAGGCAGACACATGCACATTCACATGTATGAACGCGCACATACACACACTCACATTCAAACTCACACATGCATACACACAATCACCACTATAACATATTAATATGAACACTAAACATACATGGTTAACAGTGGTGACACTCATATTAGGAAGGAAACAAGTGGTGAATGGGTTATCAGGTAACGTATTAAAGAGTTGTCATCAGAAAATCTTTATATCTTTTTTTGAATGACTTGAAAGTGTTTCCAATTTGGGTATTAGCCAGCATGGCATTCCACAGGGCCCCACCAGAATAAGCCAAGCTTGTCTTGAAGAGGTCAATTCTTGGAAGAGGGAGCATGATTTTATGTTCGTGGCGCCGGTCATTGACAACAAACCTACTGGTAAGAAATTGTGGGGCATTGCCTGATAAAATCTTAAACATAAAAATAGCCTTGTTATAATTTAGCTTTAAATGGAAGGGTAGAATGTCTAAAGCTTTGTGGTCATAAGTGGTTAGTTTTGAAGACTTAAGCAGAACTAGTTTTAATGCTCGTCTATGAAGACTTGAAAGAGGTTTCAAAATATTTTCACTAGCGCCATCCCACAGAGTTGACGCGTAGTTGATATGCGATTCAATAAATGAGTGAAAAAATATCTTACGTGAATGGAGGTCTAGGAAATGCTTTATTTTAGACAACTGATAAATCTTTGAAGACACGGATTTGCAGGTTTTAGTGACATGATCGGACCAAGAAAGATTATTGTCAACGACAACGCCAAGAACTTTGTGACTCCCAACTTCCTCAACTGCATTGCCATTAATAAAGAGAGTCCAAAAGTTGTTAGGAAGGTTCTGGCGTTTTTGTCTTGTTGTAATTATCATAAGTTTGGTTTTTAATGGGTGCAAGCTCATATGATTCAACTCTGCCCAATTTAAAAGTTCATCGATGCTGTTTTGTAACGTTTGAAATACTGTTGTATAATTGAGAATGGCTTGTGTGTAGTGTTGTATCATCGGCAAAAAGTTTACATAGGGAACTTATAACTAGAGGCAAGTCATTAATATAAATAGAAAAAAGTATTGGTCCTAGGATAGACCCCTGAGGAATGCCATACTTTGTTGTTAGAGACGACGATACAGAGCTATTTACAGCCACCACCTGTTTCCTGTCAATTAAAAATGATGACATCAGATTCAGTGTATCGGAAGACAAACCATACATTTTGAGTTTTTTGAGTAATAAGGAATGGTCAATAACGTCGAAGGCTTTTGCAAAATCAACTATTAAAGCGCCAGTAATTTCGTTGTTGTTCATATTAGTTAGCCATTTGTCAACAAGAGTTGTAAGAGCAGTGTGGCATGAGTGTTTTGCTCTGAAGCCAGATTGACACGGATGAAAGAGATTGAAGCGATCAAACTGATTAACAAGATGAGCTTTAATATGACTTTCTAAAGGTTTAGATAAGATAGACATGATAGAAATGGGTCGGTAGTTGCTAGGGTCAGAGCGATCACCTGATTTGAATAGGGGAGTAACTTTGGCAACTTTAAATGCTTTAAGAAAATGGCTTTTAGAAATGCACAAATTATATATGTAAGTGAGTGGCTCGGTAATTATAGGTGCTGCAATCTTTAGGATTTTACCATCAATATCATCTAACCCCTTTGCATTCGTTTTTTAGTTTGTTTTTAACACAACTAAAGAGAGAGAGAGAGAGAGAGAGAGAGAGACGGAGAGAGAGGGAGAGAGAGAGAGAACGAGAGAGAGAGAGAGAGAGAGAGAGAGAGAGAGAGAGAGAGAGGAGAGAGAAGAGAGAGAGATAAAAGAGAGAGAGAGAGAGGAGAGAGAGAGAGAAAAGAGAGAGAGAGAGAAAGAGAGAGAGAGAGAGAGAGGACAAAGAGAGAGATCGAGAGAGAGAGAGAGAGAGAGGAGAGAGAGAGAGAGAGGAGAGAGAGAACAAACGAACAAATGTGTGTTTTATTGAGGGAAAGCAGAATAAGCACAACAAACGGCTTTTCATCCGGCCCTCAGAACAAAAAGAAAAGAAATTT
The DNA here is from genome assembly GCA_017654935.2 of Phymorhynchus buccinoides. NCBI lineage: Eukaryota > Metazoa > Mollusca > Gastropoda > Neogastropoda > Raphitomidae > Phymorhynchus > Phymorhynchus buccinoides. Next base: position 95,598,912 of record CM065681.1, read on the forward strand.
AAAAAATACAGATAGAAAAAAATCACAAAAAATACAATGAAAAAAACAACATTAGAGAGAGGGGGGGGGGAGAGAGGGGGGAGAGAGAGAGGGGGGAGAGAGAGGGGTGGAGAGAGAGAGGGAGAGAGGGGGGAGAGAGAGGGGGGAGAGAGAGAGAGAGAGAGAGAGAGTGAGGGAGAGGGAGGGGGGGGGGAGAGAGAGAGAGAAAGTGGAAGAGAGAGGGGGGGTGAAGAGAAGAGAGAGAGAGAAGAGGGGGAGAGAGAGAGGGGGAGAGGGGGGAGGATGAGAGAGAGAGAGAGAGGGGGGGGAGGGGGGCAGTTTATCAATCCCACAACTCTGTTCCATATGTCCATTTATCAAACCCCTATGGCACTCTATCTTTCTCTCTCAGGGATGCGTTCAGTTGGCTATTTTATAGAATTACTATAACCATTATTCTCCTTACACTTTGGTTTACCTTCACTGCATCGCCAACTGAACCACTTGACGTGCGCATTAACATTTCTTATTAAGAAAAGAAAAAAAATCAAAAAAATCCCCAATAACAACAAAACAAAAAACCCACAAGATAGTTGTGTGTGAGCGCGCACACGCGTGAGTGTGTCTGTGTGCGTTGTTCTTACAAGCAAGCAGTTTCTGTGCATGTACCTATGCGCTTATGTGTTCGCCTTTGTTTTCGCAGCGCACAAATATGTTATTCTACTGCGACCCTGTTCTCTCTTTAATTAGCGAAACTCCAAGCAAGTTTCTGATTAGAAGAATTTCAACTGACAGTTAAAAACACACAAACCAAAACAATACAACACGCACACGCACACGCACACACACACACGCGCGCGCACACATACACGCACACACACCGGCACATGCATGTAAATCAGTCTCCTGGAAGGGGGGCATTACAGATAAAGGATGCCACAGACTTTTAAATTTTATCATCTTTAGAAAAAAGAAAAGAAAAAAAGATGGCAAGCCTTACATACATTCTCCCAGTTCATATGATGAGTGACAGAGACAGACACAGAGAGAGTGACAGAAACATTGAAAATGGTTTATTTGATCTAGGCCATGTGCCCGTGTCAAATGGGAACAGGGGGGTTGGGCCAGACAATAAAACGTAATAGTAATAAAGTGAATAAATAAATAACAGCATACCGGCATACAGGAACACGCGGAAACAGAGACACAGAGAGAGGCAGAGACAGAGACACAGAGAGAGGCAGAGACAGAGACACAGAGAGAGGCAGAGACAGAGAGACACAGAGAGAGGCAGAGAGACAGAGAGAGAAGAGAGAGATGCAGAGACAGAGAGACAGAGAGAGGCAGAGACAGACAGACACACAGAGAGAGGCAGAGACAGAGACACACAGAGAGGCAGAGACAGAGACACAGAGAGAGGCAGAGACAGAGACACAGAGAGAGGCAGACAGAGAAACAGAGAGAGGCAGAGACAGAGACACAGAGAGAGAGGCAGAGACAGACACAGAGAGAGAGGCAGAGACAGAGACACAGAGAGAGAGGCAGAGACAGAGACACAGAGAGAGGCAGAGACAGAGACACAGAGAGAGGCAGAGACAGAGACACAGAGAGAGGCAGAGACAGAGACACAGAGAGAGAGAGGCAGAGAGAGAGACACAGAGAGAGAGGCAGAGACAGAGACAGAGAGAGAGAGACAGAGACAGAGACACAGAGAGGCAGAGACAGAGAGGCAGAGAGACAGAGACAGAGAGAGAGAGACAGAGACAGAGACACAGAAAGAGAGAGGCAGAGACAGAGACACAGAGAGAGGCAGAGACAGAGACACAGAGAGAGAGACAGAGACAGAGACACAGAGAGAGAGGCAGAGACAGAGACACAGAGAGAGGCAGAGACAGAGAGGCAGAGACAGAGACACAGAGAGAGGCAGACAGAGACAGAGACACAGAGAGAGAGGACAAAGACAGAGAGACAGAGAGAGAGAGAGAGGAGAGACAGAGACACAGAGAGAGTGACAGAGACAGAGACACAGAGAGAGGCAGAGACAGAGACACAGAGAGAGAGGCAGAGACAGAGAGACACAGAGAGAGAGAGACAGAGACACAGAGAGAGAGACAGAGACAGAGACACAGAGAGAGGCAGAGACAGAGAGACAGAGACAGAGAGAGAGAGCAGAGACAGAGACACAGAGAGAGGCAGAGACAGAGACAGAGAGAGAGAGAGGAGAGAGAGAGACACAGAGAGAGGCAGAGACAGAGAGACACAGAGAGAGAGGCAGAGACAGAGACACAGAGAGAGAGAGCAGAGACAGAGACAGAGAGAGAGAGACAGAGACAGAGACAGAGACACAGAGAGAGGCAGAGAGACAGAGACACAGAGAGAGGCAGAGACAGAGACACAGAGAGAGGCAAGAGAGAGAGACACAGAGAGAGGCAGAGACAGAGACACAGAGAGAGAGACAGAGAGACAGAGACACAGAGAGAGGCAGAGACAGAGACACAGAGAGAGGCAGAGACACAGAGACACAGAGGCAGAGACAGAGACACAGAGAGAGAGACAGAGACAGAGACACAGAGAGAGGCAGAGACAGAGAGAGAGAGGCAGAGACAGAGACACAGAGAGAGAGAGGCAGAGACAGAGACACAGAGAGAGAGAGGAGAGACAGAGACACAGAGAGAGCAGCAGAGACAGAGACACAGAGAGAGGCAGAGACAGAGACACAGAGAGGCAGAGAGACAGACACAGAGAGAGAGACAGAGACAGAGACACAGAGAGAGCTAGAGAGAGACAGAGACACAGAGAGAGAGGCAGAGACAGAGACAGAGAGAGGCAGAGACAGAGAGACAGAGAGAGAGAGAGAGAGACAGAGACACAGAGAGAGGCAGAGACAGAGACACAGAGAGAGGCAGAGACAGAGACACAGAGAGAGTGACAGAGACAGAGACACAGAGAGAGAGGCAGAGACAGAGAGAGACAGAGAGAGAGGCAGAGACAGAGACACAGAGAGAGGCAGAGACAGAGACACAGAGAGAGAGGCAGAGAGAGAGACACAGAGAGAGAGAGCAGAGAGAGACAGAGACACAGAGAGAGGCAGAGACAGAGACACAGAGAGAGACAGAGAGACAGACAAAGAGAGGCAGAGAGACAGAGACACAGAGAGAGGCAGAGACACAGAGAGAGAGAGAGACAGAGACACAGAGAGAGGGCAGAGACAGAGACACAGAGAGAGGCAGAGACACAGAGACACAGAGAGAGAGAGACAGAGACACAGAGAGAGAGGCAGAGACAGAGACACAGAGAGAGTGACAGAGACAGAGACACAGAGAGGCAGAGACAGAGACACAGAGAGAGAGAGACAGAGACAGAGAGAGAGAGAGAGGCAGAGACAGAGACACAGAGAGAGAGAGACAGAGAGAGACAGACACAGAGAGAGGCAGAGAGAGAGACACAGAGAGAGAGGCAGAGACAGAGACACAGAGAGAGAGGCAGAGACAGACAGAGAGGCAGAGACAGAGACAGAGACACAGAGAGAGGCAGAGACAGAGACACAGAGAGAGGCAGAGACAGAGACACAGAGACAGAGACACAGAGAGAGGCAGAGACAGAGACACAGAGAGAGTGACAGAGACAGAGACACAGAGAGAAGAGAGACAGAGAGAGAGACACAGAGAGAGACAGAGACAGAGACACAGAGAGAGGCAGAGACAGAGACAGAGAGAGAGAGAGAGAGACAGAGAGACAGAGAGAGACAGAGACAGAGACACAGAGAGGCAGAGACAGAGACACAGAGAGAGAGAGAGACAGAGAGACACAGAGAGAGGCAGAGACAGAGACACAGAGAGAGGCAGAGACAGAGACACAGAGAGAGGCAGAGACAGAGACACACAGAGAGGCAGAGACAGAGACACAGAGAGAGACAGCAGAGACAGAGACAGACAGAGACAGAGACACAGAGAGAGAGGCAGAGACAGAGACACAGAGAGAGAGGCAGAGACAGAGACACAGAGAGAGAGACAGAGACAGAGACACAGAGAGAGGCAGAGACAGAGACACAGAGAGAGGCAGAGACAGAGACACAGAGAGAGGCAAAGACAGAGACACAGAGAGAGGCAGAGACAGAGACACAGAGAGAGGCAGAGACAGAGACACAGAGAGAGGCAGAGACAGAGACACAGAGAGAGGCAGAGACAGAGAGAGGCAGAGACAGAGACACAGAGAGAGTGACAGAGAGAGAGACAGAGAGAGAGAGAGGCAGAGACAGAGACACAGAGAGAGAGACAGAGACAGAGACACAGAGAGAGAGGCAGAGACAGAGACACAGAGAGAGGCAGAGACAGAGACAGCACAGAGAGACAGGCAGAGACAGAGACACAGAGAGAGGCAGAGACAGAGACACACAGAGAGGCAGAGACAGACACAGAGAGAGAGACAGAGACAGAGACACAGAGAGAGAGAGAGACAGAGACACAGAGAGAGAGGCAGAGACAGAGACACAGAGAGGCAGAGACAGAGACACAGAGAGAGAGAGGCAGAGACAGAGACACAGAGAGAGGCAGAGACAGAGACACAGAGAGAGGCAGAGACAGAGACACAGAGAGAGTGACAGAGACAGAGACACAGAGAGAGAGAGGCAGAGACAGAGACACAGAGAGAGGCAGAGACAGAGACACAGAGAGAGGCAGAGACAGAGACACAAGAGAGAGAGGCAGAGACAGAGACACAGAGAGAGAGAGCAGAGACAGAGACACAGAGAGAGGCAGAGAGACAGAGACAGAGAGAGAGAGCAGAGACAGAGACACAGAGAGGCAGAGACAGAGACACAGAGAGAGGCAGAGACAGAAGAGACAGAGACACAGAGAGAGGCAGAGACAGAGACAGAGAGAGAGAGGCAGAGACAGAGACACAGAGACACAGAGAGACAGAGACAGAGAGACAGAGAGGCAGAGACAGAGACAGAGACACAGACAGAGAGAGGCAGAGACAGAGACACAGAGAGAGTGACAGAGACAGAGACACAGAGAGGCAGAGACAGAGACACAGAGAGAGAGAGCAGAGACAGAGACACAGAGAGAGAGACAGAGACAGAGACACAGAGAGAGAGGCAGAGACAGAGAGACACAGAGAGAGGCAGAGACAGAGACACAGAGAGAGGCAGAGAGACAGAGACACAGAGAGAGAGGCAGAGACAGAGACACAGAGAGAGGCAGAGACAGAGACACAGAGAGAGGCAGAGACAGAGACACAGAGAGAGGCAGAGACAGAGACACAGAGAGAGAGGCAGAGACAGAGACACAGAGAGAGGCAGAGACAGAGACACAGAAAGAGAGAGAGACAGAGACACAGAGACACAGAGAGAGTGACAGAGCAGAGAGACACAAGAGAGAGAGGACAGAGACAGAGACACAGAGAGAGGCAGAGACAGAGACACAGACACAGAGAGAGACACACAGAGAGTGACAGAGACAGAGACACAAAGAGAGTGACAGAGAGAGAGACACAGAGAGAGAGAGGCAGAGACAGAGACACAGAGAGAGAGGCAGAGACAGAGAGGCAGAGACACAGAGAGAGACACAGAGACAGGCAGAGACAGAGACACAGAGAGAGAGAGAGACAGAGACACAGAGAGAGAGGCAGAGACAGAGACACAGAGAGAGAGAGGCAGAGACAGAGACACAGAGAGAGTGACAGAGACAGAGACACAGAGAGGCAGAGACAGAGACACAGAGAGACAGAGAGAGACAGAGACACAGAGAGGCAGAGACAGAGACACAAAGAGAGTGACAGAGACAGAGACACAGAGAGAGAGGCAGAGACAGAGACACAGAGAGAGTGACAGAGACAGAGACACAGAGAGATAGGCAGAGACAGAGACACAGAGAGAGTGACAGAGACAGAGACACAGAGAGAGTGACAGAGACAGAGACACAGAGAGAGTGACAGAGACAGAGACACAGAGAGAGTGACAGAGACAGACACACACAGAGAGACAGAGACACAGAGAGAGGGGCAGAGACAGAGACACAAAGAGAGAGACAGTGACAGAGACACAAAGAGAGAGACAGAGACACAGAGAGAGAGGCAGAGAGACAGAGACAGAGAGAGAGAGAGAGAGAGAGACAGACACAAAGAGAGAGACAGAGACACAGAGAGAGAGGCAGAGGCAGAGACACAAGAGAGAGAGAGAGAGACACACAGAGAGAGGCAGAGACAGAGACACAAAGAGAGAGACAGAGACAGAGACACAAAGAGAGAGGCAACGACAGAAAGAGAGAGGCAGAGAGAGAGACACAAAGAGAGAGACATAGACAGAGACACAAAGAGAGAGACAGAGTGAGGCAGAGAGTGAAGAGGGAGAGTAAATAAAATATAATTAGTAGAAGATAAAAGAAAAATAATAGAAGCGTGTTTGATTTTTCAATAATGTAACCATATCCTTTACTTTACAAGTGCTCGCTCGCTCCCTCCCTCCCTCCCTCCCTCCCTCCCTCCCTCCCTCCCTCCCTCCCTCCCTCCCTCCCTCCCTCCCTCCCTCCCTCCCTCCCTCCCTCCCTCCCTCCCTCCCTCCCTCCCTCCCTCCCCTCCCTCCCCTCCCTCCCTCCCTCCCTCCCTCCCTCCCTCTGCACACAAGCTTCAATACACTGTTTGATGTGAGTGTGTAGAATCAGTGCTGTTGCACCTCTGTTGTCCTTATGTGGTGGTTGGGGAAGAAGGGGTTTGCCATTGTCCACAGTTTGCAGAACAATCCCATCCCAGTTGCCCTCCCTTCCTCTCCGTCTGGCATGCGCCTGGTAGCTCTGTCACGCTGTGAGAATGGGTGAACACTCTTGCAAAAGAGCGAGTGATTGCATTGTCGGACTTAGCCTTAGACTTCCCAGCTTGCAGTTGAGACTTTACCTTGTACAGCTTCACAATGGAGGAGAGGCAGACGTAGAGGGAGTGGGAGACAGACACACAGTGCCTACACTGGCTTTCTTAGTGTGAACAGTTAATTCTATACAAAGAAGTTGGCTGCCACCACAGAAGACGAAGACAAAGAGACATGGGAAATGAAGAAAAAGAGGAAGAGAGAGACACACAGAGAGACAACGGAGAAAGGTGGAAAAATAAGCCAAGGAGCCATGAGGGCTATGTATACAGGGCCTCCACAGTAAAATAGCAATTGAATCATCCATCCCACCTACACACCTCACACACACACGCACACGCACACACACATACACACACAGCCAATATCTAAAGTCACACAGGCGCGCGCACGCACACACACACACACACACAGCCAATATCTAAAGCCACACAGGCACCCACACACTGGTACCTGTACATCACCCCCCCCCCCCCCCCCCCACCCCCCCCCCCCCACACCCACACACACACACACACACACACACACACACACAGTCTGCATACGCCCCATAAGCCCAGTGTTTACACAGGGCAAATGAGATCCTCACAAGTTGAATGTACCCCTTCCCTCCCCTCCCCTCCCCTGCCCAAAGTAACCACCATTAAAAACGGCCCCCATCAAATGAACATCCCAAAGGACCAATAAGATGAAGAGAAAAAGAAAGTTCTCCATGAAAAAGGTACAGAAACACAACATTAGAGAGAGAGAGAGAGAGAGAGAGAGAGAGAGAGAGAGAGAGAGAGAGAGAGAGAGAGAGAGAGAGAGAGAGAGAGAGAGAGAGGAGAGAGAGAGAGAGAGAGAGAGAGAGAGAGAGAGAGAGAGAGAGAGAGAGAGAGAGAGAGAGAGAGAGAGAGAGAGAGAGAGAGAGAGAGAGAGAGAGAGAGAGAGAGAGAGAGAGAGAGAGAGAGAGAGAGAGAGAGAGAGAGAGAGAGAGAGAGAGAGAGAGAGAGAGAGAGAGCACAGAATGAAAGATAGAGATAATAGACAGACAGGCAGAGAAACACACAAAAAAAGTAAACTGAGGCAACAGAGAAAGAACGAAGAGTTATATCAACAAACAGACAGAGAACATGAGACACAGAGAGACAGAGAGACAGACAGAGAGACATGAGACACATGAGACAAACAGACAGAGAACATGAGACACAGAGAGACACAGAAACAAACAGACAGAGAACATGAGACACAGAGACAGACAGAGAACATGAGACACAAAGACAGACAGAGAACATGAGACACAGAGACAGACAGAGAACATGAGACACAAAGACAGACAGAGAACATGAGACACAAAGACAGACAGAGAACATGAGACAGAGAACATGAGACACAGAGAGACACAGAGACAGGCAAACAGACAGAGAACATGAGACACAGAGACAAACAGAGAACATGAGACACAAAGACAGACAGAGAACATGAGACAGAGAACATGAGACACAGAGAGACACAGAGACAGGCAAACAGACAGAGAACATGACAACAGAGACAAATAGAGAACATGAGACACAGAGACAGACAGAGAACATGAGACACAAAGACAGACAGAGAACATGAGACAGAGAACATGAGACACAGAGAGACACAGAGACAGGCAAACAGACAGAGAACATGAGACACAGAGACAAACAGAGAACATGAGACACAAAGACAGACAGAGAACATGAGACACAAAGACAGACAGAGAACATGAGACAGAGAACATGAGACACAGACAGACACAGAGACAGGCAAACAGACAGAGAACATGACAACAGAGACAAACAGAGAACATGAGACACAGAGAGACACTAACACAGAGAGACAGACAGACAGAGAACATGAGACACAAAGACAAACAGAGAACATGAGACACAAAGACAGACAGAGAACATGAGACAGAGAACATGAGACACAGAGAGACACAGAGACAGGCAAACAGACAGAGAACATGAGACACAGACAGAGAGACAGACAAACAGACAGAGAACATGAGACACAGAGAGACACAGAGACAGGCAAACAGACAGAGAACATGAGACACAGACAGAGAGACAGACAAACAGACAGAGAACATGAGACACAGAGAGACACAGAGACAGGCAAACAGACAGAGAACATGAGACACAGACAGAGAGACAGACAAACAGACAGAGAACATGAGACACAGAGACAGATAGACAGACAGACAGACAAACAGACAGAGAGACCTACAGGGAAAATATAGAAGTCAGAAGAGAGGAGAGAGACAGACAGAGAGACAGAAACAAAGAGAGACAGAAGAAGGAAGGAAGAAGAAAGGCCCACAGAACAGATGCAGGAGTACAATTGTCACAACAAGCCAGGGAGAAGGAAAAGTCAACACCGCAACCCAACAGTTCAATTAGGCCTCTGGAAAAACAATGAGGGAGAACACCCCCCACTAACCAACTGGGAAGTGTTCCTTTCCCTGGCTGGAAGGGAAAGGGGGGGAGGGGGAGGTCAGAAATAATGGGAAGTGGAGGGGGTAGGATGCAAGAAAAAATGAGTAAACCGGGATGAATTTGCCACCGATGAATTTGCCACCGACAATGGGACTGACTAAATTGAAGTGAGAGAAAAGATGTTTGCTTTTTAGTTGTATGAAAAGATGAAAAACATGACTACAATTATCTCTAAGAATGAGAATGGTTGAAAACCTACTCAGAAAAAAAATTATGACGTACTTATGAATAAGGGGATGGAAATGCTTGTACACATTAGAAAACACAATTGTCCATATTCATGTGTATCAGACAAGGAATCTCTCTCTCTCTCTCTCTCTCTCTCTCTCTCTCTCTCTCTCTCTCTCTCTCTCTCTCTCTCTCTCTCTCTCTCTCTCTCTCTATCTATCTATCACCTCTACCCTGCTGTTCCATGTAACATGGGTAGATGACCCAGTTCATTAAATCTTTGTTCATTGTTGCTTGCTCTCTCTCTCTCTCTCTCTCTCTCTCTCTCTCTCTCTCTCTCTCTCTCCCTCCCTCTCTCTTTCTCTCTCTCTCCCCCTCCTTTGTTCTTCCTTTTCTTCTTCTTTTTTGTTTTTATCTGTGTTGTTGTGTACTGCTTGGTGTTTGTTAAAGAGGGGTTGAAAAACGCCGTGTTTGAAAGGAGATGCTACCACAGCTTGTTCAGACTAAAATAGCAAAATTGCAAGGAGGGAGAGGGGGGGAGGGGGTAATGGTTCAAATTGAAAATGGAAGTAGCTTAAATCAGTCTATTCTTTCTTTCTCACCATCGAGGTTTCTAGTTCTATGTTTCTCACCCTTCTCTTCATACCCTTATCTTTTCTTCTCTCTTTTCTTTTGCTCTCTCCCTCTCTCTCTCTCCCTCTCTATCTCTCTCTCCCTCTCTATCTCTCTCTCCTCTCTCTATCTCTCTCTCTCTCTCTCTATCTCTCTCTCCCTCTCTCTCTCTCTCTCTCTCTCCCTCTCTATCTCTCTCTCC
>CM065681.1:95614238-95634238 GCA_017654935.2 Phymorhynchus buccinoides
ATCAACAATACAACAGTTACAACATGGACAATACCAGCACACAATCACATCAACAATACAACAGTTACAACATGGACAATACCAGCACACAATCATATCAACAATACAACAGTTACAACATGGACAATACCAGCACACAATCATATCAACAATACAACAGTTACAACATGTACAATACCAGCACACAATCATATCAACAATACAACAGTTACAACATGGACAATACCAGCACACAATCATATCAACAATACAACAGTTACAACATGGACAATACCAGCACACAATCACATCAACAATACAACAGTTACAACATGGACAATACCAGCACACAATCATATCAACAATACAACAGTTACAACATGGACAATACCAGCACACAATCACATCAACAATACAACAGTTACATGCTAAAATGATTTATCAAACAAAAATATAAAACTGGCTCTAGTTTGATGCCAAGACCCATAAACCGGAACATCTTCACCATCAGCACAGAGCACCAGCACCTTCATGCACAGACAATGAACTTCATCAAACTTAACATCTTCACCATCAGCACAGAGCACCAGCACCTTCATGCACAGACAATGAACTCCATCAAACTTAACATCTTTACCATCAGCACAGAGCACCAGCATCTTCATGAACAGACAATGAACTTCATCAAACTTAACATCTTCACCATCAGCACAGAGCACCAGCACCTTCATGCACAGACAATGAACTTCATCAAACTTAACATTCCCAATTGTGATCCACAATAGCTCTGCTCCGTTGGAAAGATTGTGTGTTCAAACCTCATCAGTGGTAGCTCCGGAGGTTGTGTGTTCAAACCTCATCAGTGGTAGCTCCGGAGGTTGTGTGTTCAAACCTCATCATTGGTAGCTCCTGAGGTTGTGTGTTCAAACCTCATCAGTGGTAGCTCCGGAGGTTGTGTGTTCAAACCTCATCAGTGGTAGCTCCGGAGGTTGTGTGTTCAAACCTCATCAGTGGTAGCTCCGGAGGTTGTGTGTTCAAACCTCATCAGTGGTAGCTCCGGAGGTTGTGTGTTCAAACCTCATCATTGGTAGCTCCGGAGGTTGTGTGTTCAAACCTCATCAGTGGTAGCTCCGGAGGTTGTGTGTTCAAACCTCATCAGTGGTAGCTCCGGAGGTTGTGTGTTCAAACCTCATCAGTGGTAGCTCCGGAGGTTGTGTGTTCAAACCTCATCAGTGGTAGCTCCGGAGGTTGTGTGTTCAAACCTCATCAGTGGTAGCTCCGGAGGTTGTGGGTTCAAACCTCATCAGTGGTAGCTCCGGAGGTTGTGGGTTCAAACCTCATCAGTGGTAGCTCCGGAGGTTGTGGGTTCAAACCTCATCAGTGGTAGCTCCGGAGGTTGTGTGTTCAAACCTCATCAGTGGTAGCTCCGGAGGTTGTGTGTTCAAACCTCATCAGTGGTAGCTCCGGAGGTTGTGGGTTCAAACCTCATCAGTGGTAGCTCCGGAGGTTGTGGGTTCAAACCTCATCAGTGGTGGCTCTGGAGGTTGTGGGTTCAAACCTCATCAGTGGTAGCTCCGGAGGTTGTGGGTTCAAACCTCATCAGTGGTAGCTCCGGAGGTTGTGGGTTCAAACCTCATCAGTGGTAGCTCCGGAGGTTGTGGGTTCAAACCTCATCAGTGGTAGCTCCGGAGGTTGTGGGTTCAAACCTCATCAGTGGTAGCTCCGGAGGTTGGTTGTGGGTTCCAATCTCATCAGTGGTAGCTCCGGAGGTTGTGGGTTCAAATCTCATCAGTGGTGGCTCTGGAGGTTGTGGGTTCAAACCTCATCAGTGGTAGCTCTGGAGGTTGTGGGTTCAAACCTCATCAGTGGTAGCTCTGGAGGTTGTGGGTTCCAATCTCATCAGTGGTAGCTCTGGAGGTTGTGGGTTCCAATCTCATCAGTGGTAGCTCTGGAGGTTGTGGGTTCAAACCTCATCAGTGGTAGCTCTGGAGGTAGTGGGTTCCAATCTCATCAGTGGTAGCTCTGGAGGTTGTGGGTTCAAACCTCATCAGTGGTAGCTCTGGAGGTAGTGGGTTCCAATCTCTTCAGTGGTAGCTCTGGAGGTTGTGGGTTCAAGCCTCATCAGTGGTAGCTCTGGAGGTAGTGGGTTCAAGCCTCATCAGTGGTAGCTCTGGAGGTAGTGGGTTCAAGCCTCATCAGTGGTGCTTTTTCAAAACAAAACAAGTACAATGGTGCAGCCTGGCCCCCTGTAGTGTAAGGAGCTTAAGGCTGGAACATTGTATAGAGGGGGGATTCTTCTCTGAAGACACTGTGTCATCCGGCTCTCCGTAGAGTTTCAGATCAAGTGTTTAAAGACCCTACACGTCACGTGTCACATTCCCTCTTATACTAGGAAGATTTCTTAAGATTACTTACTAGCTATAAGAGTGAAAACACGTGAAAACCGTGATTGTGACACGTGACGTGCGAGGTCTTTAATACTGACCAAAGAAATCGTGGTTGTCATCTTATTAATCATCTTAATCTAGCCATGAACTCATAAGTGTGAAGGTCGAAACTAGAAATGTCCAAGACAGCACCGACAGCAGCGCCATGCACAGGTAGAATCATCATCCTAATAATATCAATCATGACAACTATCTTACCAGCACCGCCGCTAGCCATGGGTTCATAAGCGTGATGGTGAGGACCAGGAAGGTTGTGGCCAGCACAGACAGCAGCGCCATGCACAGGTAGAATCATCATCCTAATAATAATATCAATCATGACAACTATCTTACCAGCACCGCCGCTAGCCATGGGTTCATAAGCGTGATGGTGAGGACCAGGAAGGTTGTGGCCAGCACAGACAGCAGCGCCATGCACAGGTAGAACCTCAGGTTGATGTACTGCTCCCAGTACGTGAAGGGGTATCCACTGGGGTAGTTGGGCAGGCCACGCCCACTGAACTCATCACACACTGACCGTATCGCCTGTGACACACAGAGAAGGTATTGAAAGTATGTATATTATATTGCTATATGTTACAGGCTTAAGTATGGACAGAAACTATATTTGAACACTGGAAAATGTCATGGCGGTAGCTAGTCAAGCAAGTGAAGAAGACAAACAAACACAGAGAACGCATTGCCTCAGAAGCAATATGGAGAGTGTTATATACAGGATACCAAGCACAAAGAAAATGTCATTCATGTTCTTGTCTCCTAATCAGGCATAGTACTGGAGAAAAAGCTTTTTTTTTCTGACAATATTTGAGTGGTTCAGATGTTGCCTCGTGGTGTGGTCCAAGGGTAAATAGCCCCTTGTCAGGGAAATGCCAGAATTCAAGAAGAATAAAGAAAAAAAAAGTTTTTTAAAGTAAGGAAAAGGGCATCACCCCAAGCTTAAACCCCCTTCTGACATTTGTTTTTCTACATAACCTTTTCTCTGAATTCAGAGAATTTGCTTTCTTTTTAAATCTGCTAGCACTGGCTGAGGCCGTGTACACAGTGGACGCAGAAATCCCACGCGCAATCCGTAAATAAGGAAAAGGAGGAAAACAATAAGCGCACATTTCCATATTTTCCATAATCCGTATATTTTGTTCCTTCTTTCCTTTACTTATTCATGGGTTTCCGTGCGTAACTTCCGCGTCTAATGTGTCCACGGCCTAAGGCTAATGTGGAATGGGGTTTTCTGCACAATGGTCAAGTGTGCACAGCTAAGATCAATATTCTGTGTGTATGTGAGCATGCGTGCGTGTGTGTGTGTGTGTGTGTGTTGCGCGTGTGTGTGTGTGCGTGCGTGCGTTCGTGTGTGTGCGTGTGTGTGTGTTCCCCAACTGACCACGACGGCGTGGATGATCTCCTGTGTGGTGGTCAGGTTGGTCAGGAAGAAAGGGATCTGGGCATACACTATGGGCTGAGACTTCAGCACTGAAACACAAACAGATCACTTGTTGATAAATCATCCCATGTTGCACTTAAACTGTAAACATTGATAAAGCCTCACATGATACACTATGGGCTGAGACTTCAGCACTGAAACACACAGAGATCACTTGTTGATAAATCATCCCATGTTGCACTTAAACTGTAAACATTGATAAAGCCTCACATGATACACTATGGGCTGAGACTTCAGCACTGAAACACACAGAGATCACTTGTTGATAAATCATCCCATGTTGCACTTAAACTGTAAACATTGATAAAGCCTCACATGATACACTATGGGCTGAGACTTCAGCACTGAAACACACAGAGATCACTTGTTGATAAATCATCCCATGTTGCACTTAAACTGTAAACATTGATAAAGCCTCACATGATACACTATGGGCTGAGACTTCAGCACTGAAACACACAGAGATCACTTGTTGATAAATCATCCCATGTTGCACTTAAACTGTAAACATTGATAAAGCCTCACATGATACACTATGGGCTGAGACTTCAGCACTGAAACACACATGGGGACAATTGGGTTACACGTGACCAGTTAATCCTGTACAGATTTGTACAAAATTCCAAATAAAATCAGTTTAAAGTCAAGTTATGTTTATGTCTTGCACAAATGGCTGAGAGGAAACCACTGAAATCATCCTGGAAATATTATGCTTAAGCAAATCACATCAAAAATCTAAATCATCACAAGTATGAAATCAGCTAAATTCACAATGTTCATATAAGTAATAAAAGAAAACAAACAAGTTAAGACAAATAAAACAAAAATATAGCAATTGTTTTTCTCTTTACTTATCCGGCAACAATAATTATCTACACTTTCACCCTGCCCTCCTTTCCTCCACCCTCCCCAACTGTTCCCCCCCCCCCTCTCACTGTGGAAGTCGTTGTCATAGGGGATGTGTCTCCCCTCCTTTCCTCCACCCTCCCCAACTGTTCCCCCCCCCCCTCTCACCGTGGAAGTCGTTGTCATAGGGGATGTGTCTCCCCTCCTTTCCTCCACCCTCCCCAACTGTTCCCCCCCCCCCTCTCACCGTGGAAGTCGTTGTCATAGGGGATGTGTCTCCCCTCCTTTCCTCCACCCTCCCCAACTGTTCCCCCCCCCCCTCTCACCGTGGAAGTCGTTGTCATAGGGGATGTGTCTCCCCTCCTTTCCTCCACCCTCCCCAACTGTTCCCCCCCCCCCTCTCACCGTGGAAGTCGTTGTCATAGGGGATGTGTCTGCCCTCCTTTCCTCCACCCTCCCCAACTGTTCCCCCCCCCCCTCTCACCGTGGAAGTCGTTGTCATAGGGGATGTGTCTCCCCTCCTTTCCTCCACCCTCCCCAACTGTTCCCCCCCCCCCTCTCACCGTGGAAGTCGTTGTCATAGGGGATGTGTCTCCCCTCCTTTCCTCCACCCTCCCCAACTGTTCCCCCCCCCCCTCTCACCGTGGAAGTCGTTGTCATAGGGGATGTGTCTCCCCTCCTTTCCTCCACCCTCCCCAACTGTTCCCCCCCCCCCTCTCACCGTGGAAGTCGTTGTCATAGGGGATGTGTCTCCCCTCCTTTCCTCCACCCTCCCCAACTGTTCCCCCCCCCCCTCTCACCGTGGAAGTCGTTGTCATAGGGGATGTGTCTCCCCTCCTTTCCTCCACCCTCCCCAACTGTTCCCCCCCCCCCTCTCACCGTGGAAGTCGTTGTCATAGGGGATGTGTCTCCCCTCCTTTCCTCCACCCTCCCCAACTGTTCCCCCCCCCCCTCTCACCGTGGAAGTCGTTGTCATAGGGGATGTGTCTGCCCTCCTTTCCTCCACCCTCCCCAACTGTTCCCCCCCCCCCTCTCACCGTGGAAGTCGTTGTCATAGGGGATGTGTCTCCCCTCCTTTCCTCCACCCTCCCCAACTGTTCCCCCCCCCCCTCTCACCGTGGAAGTCGTTGTCATAGGGGATGTGTCTCCCCTCCTTTCCTCCACCCTCCCCAACTGTTCCCCCCCCCCCTCTCACCGTGGAAGTCGTTGTCATAGGGGATGTGTCTCCCCTCCTTTCCTCCACCCTCCCCAACTGTTCCCCCCCCCCCTCTCACTGTGGAAGTCGTTGTCATAGGGGATGTGTCTCCCCTCCTTTCCTCCACCCTCCCCAACTGTTCCCCCCCCCCCTCTCACCGTGGAAGTCGTTGTCATAGGGGATGTGTCTCCCCTCCTTTCCTCCACCCTCCCCAACTGTTCCCCCCCCCCCTCTCACCGTGGAAGTCGTTGTCATAGGGGATGTGTCTCCCCTCCTTTCCTCCACCCTCCCCAACTGTTCCCCCCCCCCCTCTCACCGTGGAAGTCGTTGTCATAGGGGATGTGTCTCCCCTCCTTTCCTCCACCCTCCCCAACTGTTCCCCCCCCCCCTCTCACCGTGGAAGTCGTTGTCATAGGGGATGTGTCTCCCCTCCTTTCCTCCACCCTCCCCAACTGTTCCCCCCCCCCCTCTCACCGTGGAAGTCGTTGTCATAGGGGATGTGTCTCCCCTCCTTTCCTCCACCCTCCCCAACTGTTCCCCCCCCCCCTCTCACCGTGGAAGTCGTTGTCATAGGGGATGTGTCTGCCCTCCTTTCCTCCACCCTCCCCAACTGTTCCCCCCCCCCCTCTCACCGTGGAAGTCGTTGTCATAGGGGATGTGTCTCCCCTCCTTTCCTCCACCCTCCCCAACTGTTCCCCCCCCCCCTCTCACCGTGGAAGTCGTTGTCATAGGGGATGTGTCTGCCCTCCTTTCCTCCACCCTCCCCAACTGTTCCCCCCCCCCCTCTCACCGTGGAAGTCGTTGTCATAGGGGATGTGTCTGCCCTCCTTTCCTCCACCCTCCCCAACTGTTCCCCCCCCCCCTCTCACCGTGGAAGTCGTTGTCATAGGGGATGTGTCTCCCCTCCTTTCCTCCACCCTCCCCAACTGTTCCCCCCCCCCCTCTCACCGTGGAAGTCGTTGTCATAGGGGATGTGTCTCCCCTCCTTTCCTCCACCCTCCCCAACTGTTCCCCCCCCCCCTCTCACCGTGGAAGTCGTTGTCATAGGGGATGTGTCTCCCCTCCTTTCCTCCACCCTCCCCAACTGTTCCCCCCCCCCCCCCTCTCACTGTGGAAGTCGTTGTCATAGGGGATGTGTCTGCCCTCCTTTCCTCCACCCTCCCCAACTGTCCCCCCCCCCCCCCCTCTCACTGTGGAAGTCGTTGTCATAGGGGATGTGTCTGCCCTCCTTTCCTCCACCCTCCCCAACTGTTTCCCCCCCCCCCCCCCCCCTCTCACTGTGGAAGTCGTTGTCATAGGGGATGTGTCTGCCCTCCTTTCCTCCACCCTCCCCAACTGTTCCCCCCCCCCCTCTCACCGTGGAAGTCGTTGTCATAGGGGATGTGTCTCCCCTCCTTTCCTCCACCCTCCCCAACTGTTCCCCCCCCCCCTCTCACCGTGGAAGTCGTTGTCATAGGGGATGTGTCTCCCCTCCTTTCCTCCACCCTCCCCAACTGTTCCCCCCCCCCCTCTCACCGTGGAAGTCGTTGTCATAGGGGATGTGTCTCCCCTCCTTTCCTCCACCCTCCCCAACTGTTCCCCCCCCCCCTCTCACCGTGGAAGTCGTTGTCATAGGGGATGTGTCTCCCCTCCTTTCCTCCACCCTCCCCAACTGTTCCCCCCCCCCCTCTCACCGTGGAAGTCGTTGTCATAGGGGATGTGTCTCCCCTCCTTTCCTCCACCCTCCCCAACTGTTCCCCCCCCCCCTCTCACCGTGGAAGTCGTTGTCATAGGGGATGTGTCTCCCCTCCTTTCCTCCACCCTCCCCAACTGTTCCCCCCCCCCCTCTCACCGTGGAAGTCGTTGTCATAGGGGATGTGTCTCCCCTCCTTTCCTCCACCCTCCCCAACTGTTCCCCCCCCCCCTCTCACCGTGGAAGTCGTTGTCATAGGGGATGTGTCTCCCCTCCTTTCCTCCACCCTCCCCAACTGTTCCCCCCCCCCCTCTCACCGTGGAAGTCGTTGTCATAGGGGATGTGTCTCCCCTCCTTTCCTCCACCCTCCCCAACTGTTCCCCCCCCCCCTCTCACCGTGGAAGTCGTTGTCATAGGGGATGTGTCTCCCCTCCTTTCCTCCACCCTCCCCAACTGTTCCCCCCCCCCCTCTCACCGTGGAAGTCGTTGTCATAGGGGATGTGTCTCCCCTCCTTTCCTCCACCCTCCCCAACTGTTCCCCCCCCCCCTCTCACCGTGGAAGTCGTTGTCATAGGGGATGTGTCTCCCCTCCTTTCCTCCACCCTCCCCAACTGTTCCCCCCCCCCCTCTCACCGTGGAAGTCGTTGTCATAGGGGATGTGTCTCCCCTCCTTTCCTCCACCCTCCCCAACTGTTCCCCCCCCCCCTCTCACCGTGGAAGTCGTTGTCATAGGGGATGTGTCTCCCCTCCTTTCCTCCACCCTCCCCAACTGTTCCCCCCCCCCCTCTCACCGTGGAAGTCGTTGTCATAGGGGATGTGTCTCCCCTCCTTTCCTCCACCCTCCCCAACTGTTCCCCCCCCCCCTCTCACCGTGTGGAAGTCGTTGTCATAGGGGATGTGTCTCCCCTCCTTTCCTCCACCCTCCCCAACTGTTCCCCCCCCCCCTCTCACCGTGGAAGTCGTTGTCATAGGGGATGTGTCTCCCCTCCTTTCCTCCACCCTCCCCAACTGTTCCCCCCCCCCCTCTCACCGTGGAAGTCGTTGTCATAGGGGATGTGTCTCCCCTCCTTTCCTCCACCCTCCCCAACTGTTCCCCCCCCCCCTCTCACCGTGGAAGTCGTTGTCATAGGGGATGTGTCTCCCCTCCTTTCCTCCACCCTCCCCAACTGTTCCCCCCCCCCCTCTCACCGTGGAAGTCGTTGTCATAGGGGATGTGTCTCCCCTCCTTTCCTCCACCCTCCCCAACTGTTCCCCCCCCCCCTCTCACCGTGGAAGTCGTTGTCATAGGGGATGTGTCTCCCCTCCTTTCCTCCACCCTCCCCAACTGTTCCCCCCCCCCCTCTCACCGTGGAAGTCGTTGTCATAGGGGATGTGTCTCCCCTCCTTTCCTCCACCCTCCCCAACTGTTCCCCCCCCCCCTCTCACCGTGGAAGTCGTTGTCATAGGGGATGTGTCTCCCCTCCTTTCCTCCACCCTCCCCAACTGTTCCCCCCCCCCCTCTCACCGTGGAAGTCGTTGTCATAGGGGATGTGTCTCCCCTCCTTTCCTCCACCCTCCCCAACTGTTCCCCCCCCCCCTCTCACCGTGGAAGTCGTTGTCATAGGGGATGTGTCTCCCCTCCTTTCCTCCACCCTCCCCAACTGTTCCCCCCCCCCCTCTCACCGTGGAAGTCGTTGTCATAGGGGATGTGTCTCCCCTCCTTTCCTCCACCCTCCCCAACTGTTCCCCCCCCCCCTCTCACTGTGGAAGTCGTTGTCATAGGGGATGTGTCTCCCCTCCTTTCCTCCACCCTCCCCAACTGTTCCCCCCCCCCCTCTCACCGTGGAAGTCGTTGTCATAGGGGATGTGTCTCCCCTCCTTTCCTCCACCCTCCCCAACTGTTCCCCCCCCCCCTCTCACCGTGGAAGTCGTTGTCATAGGGGATGTGTCTCCCCTCCTTTCCTCCACCCTCCCCAACTGTTCCCCCCCCCCCTCTCACCGTGGAAGTCGTTGTCATAGGGGATGTGTCTCCCCTCCTGGGCACGGGGTGCAGAGCGGCCATGGAGGCAGAGTAAGCCATGGCGTCATTGGCGTACCATGCCGACAGATAATTGTAAAACGCTGCAGGGTTGATGATGCCTTCAGAGTTCACCAGACGCTTCGACATCACCTGTGAAATCATCATCATCATCATCATCGTCATCTTCATCATCATCATCATCATCATCATCATCATCATCGTCATCTTCATCACACGCCGACAGGTAATTGTAAAACGCTGCAGGGTTGATGATGCCTTCAGAGTTCACCAGACGCTTCGACATCACCTGTGAAATCATCATCATCATCATCATCATCATCGTCATCTTCATCACACGCCGACAGGTAATTGTAAAACGCTGCAGGGTTGATGATGCCTTCAGAGTTCACCAGACGCTTCGACATCACCTGTGAAATCATCATCATCATCATCATCATCGTCATCTTCATCACACGCCGACAGGTAATTGTAAAACGCTGCAGGGTTGATGATGCCTTCAGAGTTCACCAGACGCTTCGACATCACCTGTGAAATCATCATCATCATCATCATCATCATCGTCATCATCATCATCATCATCATCATCATCATCATCATCATCATCATCATCTTCATCACACGCTGACAGGTAATTGTAAAACGCTGCAAGGTTGATGATGCCTTCAGAGTTCACCAGACGCTTCGACATCACCTGTGAAATCATCATCATCATCATCATCATCATCGTCGTCTTCATCATCATCGTCATCATCATCATCATCATCTTCATCACACGCTGACAGGTAATTGTAAAACGCTGCAAGGTTGATGATGCCTTCAGAGTTCACCAGACGCTTCAACATCACCTGAGAATTGTCACAAAAAAGCCACAAACATTTTACCTCCAAATTCTACCATCTGACATGGTAAATATTTAACACCAATGGAATAAACACTTTATAAGCTTTATGACGCCCTCAGAATTTACCTGACACTCTAATCATTGAGACCACCATGTTTTATTTATTATTATGCATTTGTTGGCGCATGTCTGTTTGGTTTGTTGTTTTGGTTTGAGCCATGCGGCAGGCTTTATTTAAAAGCAAACAGGGCTGTCCTCTTTGGGAAGTTGTCACTGAGGTTATCAATAAACACTTGAATGTATTCCAAAATAAAAATAATAAAAAACACAGACCTATGCTTAGAGCCACTCATCTACACACCCATACTCACTCCAATTACATTGGTATCCTTAGCTTTTAAGCTAGCATTGAGTCATTAGACTTCCTCTTTGCTTCCTCAACTGGTCTCCCAGACACAGGCATGTAACCAAGCTACACCCAATGGACTCCCTCTGGCCCATGTCACAGGAGTCGTTGAACACTAAGTCCCTGATTCGTAGCAGCAACCAAACACATACAAACAAAACCCTCCAAAGACATGCCTTGCTTCTATCAAAAAGGCTATCCACATCCCCAGTTTGGGACAGTAGCCTGTAGGCCAAGATGCCTTCATCGGAGGCGTTGTGACTCCATTCAAATATACACATACGATCACAACCCATGAAATAGGGACATTTCAACAAACAACCCACCTTGCTTCTATCAAAGGGATTATCCGAGTCCCCAGTTTGCGACAGCAGCTTGTAGGCCAAGATGCCTTCATCGGAGGCGTTGTGGCTCCAGCCGGTGACAGTGACGGCCCCCTGAGCCACGTCGCGGTCGAAGGAGTCCTGCAGCTGTGTCAGCCACTGCCGGAAAATGTCCAGCCAGAACGTGGGCACAGTGCCGTCCGCGCGCTTCGAGATACGCTCCACACGCTGGAAGGCCGCGTGGTAATCGTACAGGAGCTTTTGGCTGTGGGGGTAGTCAAAATCACCCTGCACACACACACAGATAAATTGTTAGTGTAGATAGCGAGCAAAACAGTTTACCAGCTTCTCATCAACAGACAAAGAAAGATTGTTTTCCACAAACATCTGCACACTTGTGCTTTACATATATATATCAATCATAGTAATATTCACAGATAATTCTTCATTGTAAGGAAAGTCAAAATCACCCCTAAACATAAAAATCAAATCTACATTATATACTTTTGCTTGATTGCAACATTATGAATTCATCCACAGTGCTATGTTTAGATTCAGAGAACCGCTTTTTCACTTACCCAGAAAACGGCATTCATATTATGACTTGTGATTTACATTTGTAAACAAAACTCAATCTAAGTAATTATCTGTGATTGTTTATTGTCATTAAATAAACGTTCTTATACACGTTTTTGTCTGAACTTTAAATCTAAGATGTCAATGCTTGTTTGTATGAGTGTACACATAAGTGTGCATGATTGAGATAAACTGAACCTTGGCATTTTCCCTGGACACATTAGAGGACAGACTATAACCCCATCCCTACCTTAGTGACAGCATAAATTCCAATAAAGTATTCCATGGACACATTCCAGGACAGACTATGACCCCACCCCTACCTTAGTGACAGCGTAGATTCCATAAAAGCCAAAGTATTCCGCCTGAGCCTCCAGAAATCTGTATTCATCCGTTTCCTTGGGAACAATGTCTGTGAGGTCAAGGCCATCTGTCACCTGGGCAACGCCCCACGACCCCACACCCAGCATGACGACGAACGATATCAGCACCATCACCTGCAATGACAATGATAACCAGCATGAATAATCATAATCATAATTATATGCATGCCATAAACATGACGACGAACGATATCAGCACCATCACCTGCGATGACAATGATAACCAGCATGAATAATCATAATGATAATGCAGGGTTGTTGTTTGCCGTCGGCCTTCGGCGATTCGCCGAAAATTACAAAAAATGTCCTAAAAGTCAACCGTCCTGTCAGCCCAGTGGGCCGAAGGTTTGATTACCAAATCGGCACGAGTATGTCCGGTTTTTTATGAACAACGAAGTGTATCCGTTTTTTTTATTAACAACGAAGTGAAACAAAGTTTGTTTGCACCGCGTGTGACCGAGATCAAAAAGCTAACTTTGTCGCGTCATGATTTTGCTAGCACAAGGCCAATTGCCTCGTGAGAGTTGCTTCCCTTGCTGCTTATGGCAGACGTTTGCCACACCGTAGTGTGAGTCTGTGTGATCTTGTCGTCCTTTAGCGTCAGTGTTTCACTGGTTTTTGATTGAAATGCCTCCCCAAAAGAAGACAAAACTTATAAGCGAGAGAATCTGAGAAAAAAAAATGAAGTGATCTGACAGTTAAAAAATCAAATCAAATTCATTGTCATTGAGAGTTTATGTTGACCGAGTGAGAGGGCCTAAAATTGTTGAAATTGGCCTAAGGTTTTGTGGCTGTTTAGGCCAAATGGCCTAAAGTGAAAATTTCTAGCACCATCTCTGTAATGATATGCATAATGATATGCATGCCATAAACAAGACGACGAACAATATCAGCACCATCACCTGCAGTGATAACCAATATGAACAAACATGATAATGATATGTATGTCATAATAACCAATATGAATGATCATAATAATATGTATGTAATGATAATAACTTGAATAATCATGTTGTTTTCACAATAGACTAACCATGCACCATCATGCATTGGAAAATACGTTGACAGCTCTCACTTGGTGGGCTGGTAGGGTGTTGGAGTCGGGAATCCTGGCTATCAAGTTGCATCATACCAGGCAGTAGGACTCTCCCTGCTCTTATTAACTTCTTACTGCCGTCGGTTGTTTTACGCGCGCAAAGCGCATGGGTCAGACCTGCTTTAAGTCCCCATCTCTCCCAAACTCTCTCACCTTGACAAATGTCCTGTCCATGATGAAGGCGTAGAGATGTACGGCGAAACAGGTGAGAGATGGGCGGCGACACTGACCAGTGGCCTGCTGACAGTGGTCACTACAGGACAGTGCGCTGACCCCTCCATCACTGGGGCCGTCCTCGTGGGTCAGGCACTGCAGGGAGGGTGAGTGACAGCCCCCTGCAGGGACAAACAACACCATGATACAATGCAACAGTCATCGTGGGTCAGGCACTGCAGGGAGGGTGAGTGACAGCCCCCTGCAGGGACAAACAACACCATGATACAATGCAACAGTCATCGTGGGTCAGGCACTGCAGGGAGGGTGAGTGACAGCCCCCTGCAGGGACAAACAACACCATGATACAATGCAACAGTCATCGTGGGTCAGGCACTGCAGGGAGGGTGAGTGACAGCCCCCTGCAGGGACAAACAACACCATGATACAATGCAACAGTCATCGTGGGTCAGGCACTGCAGGGAGGGTGAGTGACAGCCCCCTGCACGGACAAACAACACCATGATATAATACAACAGTCATCGTGGGTCAGGCACTGCAGGGAGGGTGAGTGACAGCCCCCTGCAGGGACAAACAACACCATGATACAATGCAACAGTCATCGTGGGTCAGGCACTGCAGGGAGGGTGAGTGACAGCCCCCTGCAGGGACAAACAACACCATGATACAATGCAACAGTCATCGTGGGTCAGGCACTGCAGGGAGGGTGAGTGACAGCCCCCTGCAGGGACAAACAACACCATGATACAATGCAACAGTCATCGTGGGTCAGGCACTGCAGGGAGGGTGAGTGACAGCCCCCTGCAGGGACAAACAACACCATGATACAATGCAACAGTCATCGTGGGTCAGGCACTGCAGGGAGGGTGAGTGACAGCCCCCTGCAGGGACAAACAACACCATGATACAATGCAACAGTCATCGTGGGTCAGGCACTGCAGGGAGGGTGAGTGACAGCCCCCTGCACGGACAAACAACACCATGATACAATACAACAGTCATCGTGGGTCAGGCACTGCAGGGAGGGTGAGTGACAGCCCCCTGCAGGGACAAACAACACCATGATACAATGCAACAGTCATCGTGGGTCAGGCACTGCAGGGAGGGTGAGTGACAGCCCCCTGCACGGACAAACAACACCATGATACAATACAACAGTCATCGTGGGTCAGGCACTGCAGGGAGGGTGAGTGACAGCCCCCTGCAGGGACAAACAACACCATGATATAATACAACAGTCATCGTGGGTCAGGCACTGCAGGGAGGGTGAGTGACAGCCCCCTGCAGGGACAAACAACACCATGATATAATACAACAGTCATCGTGGGTCAGGCACTGCAGGGAGGGTGAGTGACAGCCCCCTGCAGGGACAAACAACACCATGATATAATACAACAGTCATCGTGGGTCAGGCACTGCAGGGAGGGTGAGTGACAGCCCCCTGCAGGGACAAACAACACCATG
Source organism: Phymorhynchus buccinoides (assembly GCA_017654935.2). Classification (NCBI taxonomy): domain Eukaryota; kingdom Metazoa; phylum Mollusca; class Gastropoda; order Neogastropoda; family Raphitomidae; genus Phymorhynchus; species Phymorhynchus buccinoides. The sequence goes on from CM065681.1 coordinate 95,629,099, forward strand.
ATATAATACAACAGTCATCGTGGGTCAGGCACTGCAGGGAGGGTGAGTGACAGCCCCCTGCAGGGACAAACAACACCATGATACAATACAACAGTCATCGTGGGTCAGGCACTGCAGGGAGGGTGAGTGACAGCCCCCTGCAGGGACAAACAACACCATGATATAATACAACAGTCATCGTGGGTCAGGCACTGCAGGGAGGGTGAGTGACAGCCCCCTGCAGGGACAAACAACACCATGATACAATGCAACAGTCATCGTGGGTCAGGCACTGCAGGGAGGGTGAGTGACAGCCCCCTGCAGGGACAAACAACACCATGATACAATGCAACAGTCATCGTGGGTCAGGCACTGCAGGGAGGGTGAGTGACAGCCCCCTGCAGGGACAAACAACACCATGATACAATGCAACAGTCATCGTGGGTCAGGCACTGCAGGGAGGGTGAGTGACAGCCCCCTGCAGGGACAAACAACACCATGATACAATGCAACAGTCATCGTGGGTCAGGCACTGCAGGGAGGGTGAGTGACAGCCCCCTGCACGGACAAACAACACCATGATATAGTATTACAATGTACTATAAACAAACAACACCATGATATAGTATTACAATGTACTATAAACAAACAACACCATGATATAGTATTACAATGTACTATAGACAAACAACACCATGATATAGTATTACAATGTACTATAGACAAACAACACCATGATATAGTATTACAATGTACTATAGACCAACACCATGATATAGTATTACAATGTACTATAGACAAACACCATGATATAGTATTACAATGTACTATAAACAAACAACACCATGATATAGTATTACAATGTACTATAGACAAACAACACCATGATATAGTATTACAATGTACTATAGACAAACACCATGATATAGTATTACAATGTACTATAAACAAACAACACCATGATATAGTATTACAATGTACTATAGACAAACACCATGATATAGTATTACAATGTACTATAGACAAACAACACCATGATATAGTATTACAATGTACTATAGACAAACACCATGATATAGTATTACAATGTACTATGGACAAACAACACCATGATATAGTATTACAATGTACTATAGACCAACACCATGATATAGTATTACAATGTACTATAGACAAACAACACCATGATATAGTATTACAATGTACTATAGACAAACAACACCATGATATAGTATTACAATGTACTATGGACAAACAACACCATGATATAGTATTACAATGTACTATAGACAAACAACACCATGATATAGTATTACAATGTACTATAGACAAACAACACCATGATATAGTATTACAATGTACTATATGAAAGTTTTGCCTTATGTTGGAAAAATACAGTAGTTCACAAAACAGCTAGTCATACAAATTATATTCCCAGAAGTTTTAACCATCTATTTTATCTATCACATATCAAACTCGTTAGGACTAAACTTATATGGCCTGCCATTTTGGAAGACCGATACAACAGGATTCTGTGTAAGGTCATCAGAGATATTTATGCCAATATTCATTATGATCAGTTCAATGTCTGTATCAATTTAATGAAATCACAAATCAAAATCACTGACAATACATTTAGATAGCTTCCCATCTGACTGAACTGAGATAATAAAGCGTCATTTTGGGGACAATCCCACCAACTTTCACCATGATCAGTTCAATTGCTTAGGCTGCAGTGATTGGAACACATTTTTGTCCACACACAGGGAGGCAGACAGAGAAACGCACAGGGCCTTATTGCATCCCCAATCTGACAAAGAGTAAAAGGAATTTTAAACTGTGGATGAGACGACAGAAAAAACACTGCACAAGAAAAAGGCAATCTACTGAATCCAAATCATCAGAAATGCAGTCAGAACCAATGACATTATCTGAAATAAATCCAGCAAAGAAACAAACCATCCACTGCATTCAAATCTTGCGCATTATACACTAAGCGTTTATGGACCTAATGTAGAGATCACATTACATTAGGCCTACTGGACTCTTTCCAGTCTTGTTACCTTTCAAACCTATGATGGCCGATCGTATGACAGACCTAACCCCTGTGACCTTTCTTTAGTTACTGGCTTAGCGGATGTCAAACTGAATAAGATACCTTCACACCACATAAACCAGCTTTTTTCATGCGCTACCTTACTTAACCTTATCCATTTCGACCCCTGGTACAATATTACTGTTGAGAAGATTGCAGAAAGTCTTCAGAGATCATACACACTGCCTTTCCCAGCCTCCTGCACACAGTTCACCCCAGGAATCCTCAGGCTCCAAGGACAAGAAATGGGGAAATGGGGGGAGGGGCAAAGAAAGAAGAGGAGATGGAGCCTATTCAAATGGCTAGAGACCTTTTTCATGTTCTTTTTTATATTCAAATATAAGATCAGATTATGTGGTTAGCAACTACTTCATACAATATCATCATTTTATAAATCAATACAAAGTACGGTAACAAGTCAGGGTACAGGGATGAAGTTGGAAAGATGGTTGACTGGTGTGCCACTAAAGTAACAACCAATGTTTCCAAAACTAAAGAAATGATAGTTGATTTCAGGAAAAGGAAAACTCCTCTCCCAGCATTATCTGTTAAAGGTCAAGTAGTTGAGCAAGTTGAATCATTTAAATTCCTAGGTGTGCACATTTCAAATACATTAAGCTGGGAAGTCAACATCACATCATCCTGCAAAAAAGCACAGCAGAGACTATATTTTCTAAGACAGCTTAAGAAATTTAGGATAAGTACAGCAGTCTTGACAGTTCTATCGATCTGTCATCGAAAGCATACTCAGTTTTTCAATATCTGTCTGGTATGGATCAGCTTCAGCTAAAGATAAAAGGAAACTCCATCAAGTCGTCAAGACAGCCTCAAAAATCATAGGCCACAAACAGCCATCCCCAAATAACATCCATAGTGTGCGCATAAGACGCAAAGCTAAATCCATCATATCTGATAGCACACACCCAGCCAACCATCTGTTTCAATCTCTCCCTTCTGGTAAAAGGTTCTGCTCTTTAAAGTGCAAATCTAACCGCCTGAAGTACAGCTTTTACCCCTCTGCTGTCAGAGCCATCAATACTCAGTAGGCACATTCCCCTAGGGGAATTCTTTATCCTATTTTGCCCAGACTTGTGTCAATCGGTGTGCCTGCATGCTCGCGGTCTTGTGTGTGAGTGTGTGTGTGTGTGTGTGTGTATGTGCGTGTGTGAGGAGGAAGGACATGTATTGGTGTAAATGTGTATGCACACGTGTATGTGTGTGTGTTGATGTATGTGTAGGTGTGCGTCTGAGAGAAAGAGAGAATCTGAGGGAGAGACTGATACATGATGATGTAATTTGTCCATTCGATGTGCATGCTTTCGTTGTTGTTGGATTGTGTCTTGTGCAAAACCAAAACGATTTCCTTTGTATTACGGTGCATTGGATGATTAAAGAATCTTGAATCTTGAAGTCTTCAAAAACAATTCATCCATTTCCTATTTTCCACTCATATGCCAATAAATCTAAACATACAGAGACTGAGAGTGCAAAAAATGGTCCTATTACTTTTACCTTTACACAGACACACACACACACACACACACAGAGAGAGCCCATCTTACCCAAAGCCTCCCTGGTCCTCCTGACATAGAGACAGTCACTGGGAGCCAAGGACGTCACCGGAATCCCAGACCCATCAGAGCTGATCCTGGTCACCGCATGCTGGGGGGTGGGGGAGGTCGGCAGGGGGGAGTAGGAGGGAGAGTAGGCAGGAGGAGGGCCGTGGTAGAGGGGTGGGGAGGGGGAAGGAGAGGGGGAGGAGTGTGATGGTCGTAAAGCTTCGCGGGATTGTGACGTGGACATGTCTAGGCCCTGATTGGACGGACCGGCGCTGAAAGTAAGGTGACACAATGATGACACATTTCATTTGGGAATGTCGGTTTGGTTTGAAATCATATATAGTGCTTTTAATATCAATAAATATGTATGAACACTCACTTGTCGTCAATCATGCATTGGAGAAAGGTTTGACAACTGTTTGCACAGGCAATGTCTGATAAACCAGAGAGAGATCATCACTCTCCTGTATTGGAGAAAGGTTTGACAACTGTTTGCACAGGCAATGTCTGATAAACCAGAGAGACAGCATCTCTCTCCTGTATTGGAGAAAGGTGTGACAACTGTGTTTGCACAGGCAATGTCTAATAAAGCAGAGAGACAGCATCACTCTCCTGTATTGGAGAAAGGTTTGACAACTGTGTTTGCACAGGCAATGTCTGATAAAGCAGAGAGACAGCATCACTCTCCTGTATTGGAGAAAGGTTTGACAACTGTTTGCACAGGCAATGTCTGATAAAGCAGAGAGACAGCATCACTCTCCTGTATTGGAGAAAGGTTTGAGAACTGTTTGCACAGGCAATGTCTGATAAAGCAGAGACAGCATCACTCTCCTGTATTGGAGAAAGGTTTGACAACTGTGTTTGCACAGGCAATGTCTGATAAAGCAGAGAGACAGCGTCCCTCTCCTGCAAAGACCAACTCCTTCTCCCAGCTCTCTGGGGAGAAACATGGTGTCACACCATAGGGTTTTAAAACAACATCATACATCAAGTATCAATTTCAAAGAGGATTATCCTCGCCTATCCTAACACCTGGACCCACAAAAAACCAGCAAGACCCAAACCTTCATGAAACACTGGTTACCTGCAGCCCTGTGAGGCTATGTCGTCTTAGTCTTCAGTTACTTGATAATGACATTCCTACACCCTCCTAAGGATTAAGGCTATGCTGGTTATGACCCGTTTTTCACGCCTTTGTAAAATACTTAAAAAGGCAAAGACTTCTTAAGAGAATTACTGTTTCCTTAAGACGTTAAAGCATGTAGCAACACTACAAAGCACAATGGGAATTGGAATTTCTCACACCCAAACAATTACTTTCGGGGCTTTGCAGAATACACATTATACAGTAGCAGAAGTCAAGTTCATATTCAATCACACATACAAGCAAGACAAGCAATACTAGTCAGGCATACACACATGGATAGATAGACTCACACACACACACACACACACACACACACACACACACACACACACACACACACACACACACACACACACAATT
>CM065681.1:95649238-95661738 GCA_017654935.2 Phymorhynchus buccinoides
TCCCTCTTTCTCTAGCTCCCTCCACATTATTTCAGGAAATCAGCATGCATCTTCCTCACCTATTTCCAAAGACACACAACACACATAGGGTAGTTACACCACAAACCAACACACACATAGGGTAGTTACACCACAAACCAACACACACATAGGGTAGTTACACCACAAACCAACACACACATAGGGTAGTTACACCACAAACCAACACACACATAGGGTAGTTACACCACAAACCAACACACACATAGGGTAGTTACACCACAAACCAACACACACATAGGGTAGTTACACCACAAACCAACACACACATAGGGTAGTTACACCACAAACCAACACACACATAGGGTAGTTACACCACAAACCAACACACACATAGGGTAGTTACACCACAAACCAACACACACATAGGGTAGTTACACCACAAACCAACACACACATAGGGTAGTTACACCACAAACCAACACACACATAGGGTAGTTACACCACAAACCAACACACACATAGGGTAGTTACACCACAAACCAACACACACATAGGGTAGTTACACCACAAACCAACACACACATAGGGTAGTTACACCACAAACCAACACACACATAGGGTAGTTACACCACAAACCAACACACACATAGGGTAGTTACACCACAAACCAACACACACATAGGGTAGTTACACCACAAACCAACACACACATAGGGTAGTTACACCACAAACCAACACACACATAGGGTAGTTACACCACAAACCAACACACACATAGGGTAGTTACACCACAAACCAACACACACATAGGGTAGTTACACCACAAACCAACACACACATAGGGTAGTTACACCACAAACCAACACACACATAGGGTAGTTACACCACAAACCAACACACACATAGGGTAGTTACACCACAAACCAACACACACATAGGGTAGTTACACCACAAACCAACACACACATAGGGTAGTTACACCACAAACCAGCACACACATAGGGTAGTTACACCACAAACCACACACACATAGGGTAGTTACACCACAAACCACACACACATAGGGTAGTTACACCACAAACCAGCACACACATAGGGTAGTTACACCACAAACCAGCACACACATAGGGTAGTTACACCACAAACCAACACACACATAGGGTAGTTACACCACAAACCAGCACACACATAGGGTAGTTACACCACAAACCACACACACATAGGGTAGTTACACCACAAACCAACACACACATAGGGTAGTTACACCACAAACCAACACACACATAGGGTAGTTACACCACAAACCAGCACACACATAGGGTAGTTACACCACAAACCAACACACACATAGGGTAGTTACACCACAAACCAACACACACATAGGGTAGTTACACCACAAACCAACACACACATAGGGTAGTTACACCACAAACCAACACACACATAGGGTAGTTACACCACAAACCAACACACACATAGGGTAGTTACACCACAAACCAACACACACATAGGGTAGTTACACCACAAACCAACACACACATAGGGTAGTTACACCACAAACCAACACACACATAGGGTAGTTACACCACAAACCAACACACACATAGGGTAGTTACACCACAAACCAACACACACATAGGGTAGTTACACCACAAACCAGCACACACATAGGGTAGTTACACCACAAACCAACACACACATAGGGTAGTTACACCACAAACCAACACACACATAGGGTAGTTACACCACAAACCAACACACACATAGGGTAGTTACACCACAAACCAACACACACATAGGGTAGTTACACCACAAACCAACACACACATAGGGTAGTTACACCACAAACCAACACACACATAGGGTAGTTACACCACAAACCAACACACACATAGGGTAGCTACACCACAAACCAACACACACATAGGGTAGTTACACCACAAACCAACACACACATAGGGTAGTTACACCACAAACCAGCACACACATAGGGTAGTTACACCACAAACCAACATACACACACACACACACAGGTACTCACAGAGGAAGGGATGTATCTGCCGATTTCAGAGTAGGTGTGCGCGATGAGGAACATGTCATCCACTCCCAGACCCAGAGCAAGGAATGGGATGATCTGCCAGAGAACAGAACAGAAGGGTTAATCATTTGACAGTTAACCCTCAAACTACAACGAAAGGATAACGTGCAGCGACAGACACACCATTAGTGCACAGAGCACACACACAAAAACCACTTTGTGTCAGATACAAGCAAGTTGCAAGTGCACAAAAGAGAATGTTCAAGTGCATTTGAAGGCAGTGTGTGCGCCAGTCAGTCTGTCCCATAGTGACATCCACACAGCCTGGAAGGCAACCACTAGTCTGAAGAGGTGGGCTGCAATTTGCATCCAATAGAAAAGCCGGCTGATGTTAAGATCAGCTCCCTCCGCTGTTCCAGGGTGAAGTTGGCCCACCATTCATGACCTTTTTCGTTAAGCTGAGACACCTAAAATCAGGACTTGAATGCATCAAAGGCGTTGAATTGTATCTCTGACAGAGAGATGCCTGCTGAAGTGCTGTTCAAGTTGTCTTGTACTGCACAGCACTGCACAGCACTGGGTTGTCTTGTACTGCACAGCACTGGGTTGTTTTGTACAGCACTGCACAGCACTGCACAGCACTGGGTTGTCTTGTACTGCACAGCAATGCACAGCAATGCACAGCACTGGGTTGTCTTGTACTGCACAGCACTGCACAGCACTGGGTTGTCTTGTACTGCACATCACTGGGTTGTCTTGTACTGCACAGCACTGCACAGCACTGGGTTGTCTTGTACTGCACAGCACTGCACAGCACTGCACAGCACTGGGTTGTCTTGTACTGCACAGCACTGGGTTGTCTTGTACTGCACAGCACTGCACAGCACTGGGTTGTCTTGTACTGCACAGCACTGCACAGCACTGGGTTGTCTTGTACTGCACAGCACTGCACAGCACTGGGTTGTCTTGTGCACACTGCACAGCACTGGGTTGTCTTGTACTGCACAGCACTGCACAGCACTGGGTTGTCTTGTACTGCACAGCACTGCACAGCACTGGGTTGTCTTGTACTGCACAGCACTGGGTTGTCTTGTACTGCACAGCACTGCACAGCACTGGGTTGTCTTGTACTGCACAGCACTGCACAGCACTGGGTTGTCTTGTACTGCACAGCACTGCACAGCACTGGGTGGTATCAACAAGTCCATCACTATAACACTGGGATCTTGTACTCCCACCACTGGGTTGTCTTATACTACTAGTGTCCCATGTGTGTCTGTCCCAGACCGGAGGACGTTGAACAGACTTTAGTACCTCCAGGATCGTTCCCACCATCTTTATATCTACTAGTGTCCCATGTGTGTCTGTCCCAGACCGGAGGACGTTAAGCAGATTTCCATCCGTGGTGGAAGCGTTGAAATGTATTCCCACATATCCAGATCAGCAGAGAGAGACATTTTATTGTATCATATGGTATCATACAGTATAACAGAGAGCGGGACCTGGCTGGCTGGGTCATTCTCTTGCTTGGCGCAGCATCACGTTGGGGCCCAATCAGCGGGACTTGGCTGGCTGGGCCAAGCTTTCTGTCCACTTTCTTCTTCTTTCTTTCTGCACCATCTGGCGCATTTCTGTAGATCCTGCTAAAGTTTACAGCGACAGAATGGTCAGCAGTGACCGTGGTCTCTATACGGAAGAAAGGCAACAGTGTAGTGTACTGTACAGCGTCATACTGTATAAAGGTGCACCATACATACCTGCGTTGTTGAGGCGTTGAAGTGAATCCCCAGCACAGAGCAGATGCCCAGACCAGCGGCCACCGAGAGAGACACCACCACCACCCCCGCCATCCCCACCCCACTCTGGGAGTTCACCGGGTCACTCCAGCGCATCAGCGACACACACGCGTAGATGAACTGTATGAAAAAGAAAGCAGAAACAAATGAAAGGAATATTCAATCATTAATTAAACACCCACCATCCCCACCCCACTCTGAAATTCACGGGGTCACTCCAGCGCATCAGCCACACACATGCATAGATGAACTGCACACAGAGACACACATGCATAGATGAACTGCACACAGAGACACACATACATAGATGAACTGCACACAGAGACACACATACAAAGATGAACTGCACACACAGACACACATACAAAGATGAACTGCACACAGAGACACACATACAAAGATGAACTGCACACAGAGACACACATACAAAGATGAACTGCACACAGAGACACACATACATAGATGAACTGCACACCAGACACACATTAAGCAGACTGCACACAGAGACATACATAGATGAACTGCACACAGAGACACACATACATAGATGAACTGCACACAGAGACACACATACATAGATGAACTGCACACAGAGACACACATACAAAGATGAACTGCACACAGAGACACACATACAAAGATGAACTGCACACACAGACACACATACATAGATGAACTGCACACAGAGACACACATACATAGATGAACTGCACACACAGACACACATACAAAGATGAACTGCACACAGCAGACACACATACAAAGATGAACTGCACACAGAGACACACATACAAAGATGAACTGCACACACAGACACACATACATAGATGAACTGCACACAGAGACACACATACAAAGATGAACTGCACACAGAGACACACATACAAAGATGAACTGCACACAGAGACACACATACAAAGATGAACTGCACACAGAGACACACATACAAAGATGAACTGCACACAGAGACACACATACATAGATGAACTGCACACAGAGACACACATACAAAGATGAACTGCACACAGAGACACACATACAAAGATGAACTGCACACAGAGACACACATACAAAGATGAACTGCACACAGAGACACACATACATAGATGAACTGCACACACAGACACACATACATAGATGAACTGCACACAGAGACACACATACAAAGATGAACTGCACACAGAGACACACATACATAGATGAACTGCACACACAGACACACATACAAAGATGAACTGCACACAGAGACACACATACAAAGATGAACTGCACACAGAGACACACATACATAGATGAACTGCACACAGAGACACACATACAAAGATGAACTGCACACAGAGACACACATACATAGATGAACTGCACACAGAGACACACATACATAGATGAACTGCACACAGAGACACACATACATAGATGAACTGCACACAGAGACACACATACATAGATGAACTGCACACAGAGACACACATACAAAGATGAACTGCACACAGAGACACACATACATAGATGAACTGCACACAGAGACACACATACAAAGATGAACTGCACACAGAGACACACATACATAGATGAACTGCACACAGAGACACACATACATAGATGAACTGCACACAGAGACACACATACAAAGATGAACTGCACACAGAGACACACATACAAAGATGAACTGCACACAGAGACACACATACAAAGATGAACTGCACACAGAGACACACATACAAAGATGAACTGCACACAGAGACACACATACAAAGATGAACTGCACACAGAGACACACATACAAAGATGAACTGCACACAGAGACACACATACATAGATGAACTGCACACAGAGACACACATACAAAGATGAACTGCACACAGAGACACACATACAAAGATGAACTGCACACACAGACACACATGCATAGATGAACTGCACACAGAGACACACATACAAAGATGAACTGCACACAGAGACACACATACATAGATGAACTGCACACAGAGACACACATGCATAGATGAACTGCACACAGAGACACACATACAAAGATGAACTGCACACAGAGACACACATACAAAGATGAACTGCACACAGAGACACACATACATAGATGAACTGCACACAGAGACACACATACATAGATGAACTGCACACAGAGACACACATACAAAGATGAACTGCACACAGAGACACACATACATAGATGAACTGCACACAGAGACACACATACAAAGATGAACTGCACACAGAGACACACATACATAGATGAACTGCACACAGAGACACACATACATAGATGAACTGCACACAGAGACACACATACATAGATGAACTGCACACAGAGACACACATACAAAGATGAACTGCACACAGAGACACACATACATAGATGAACTGCACACAGAGACACACATACAAAGATGAACTGCACACAGAGACACACATACAAAGATGAACTGCACACACAGACACACATGCATAGATGAACTGCACACAGACACACATACATAGATGAACTGCACACAGAGACACACATACATAGATGAACTGCACACACAGACACACATGCATAGATGAACTGCACACAGACACACATACAAAGATGAACTGCACACAGAGACACACATACAAAGATGAACTGCACACAGAGACACACATACAAAGATGAACTGCACACAGAGACACACATACATAGATGAACTGCACACAGAGACACACATACAAAGATGAACTGCACACAGAGACACACATACATAGATGAACTGCACACAGAGACACACATACAAAGATGAACTGCACACAGAGACACACATACATAGATGAACTGCACACAGAGACACACATACATAGATGAACTGCACACAGAGATACACATACATAGATGAACTGCACACAGAGACACACATACATAGATGAACTGCACACAGAGACACACATACAAAGATGAACTGCACACAGACACACATTACTGCATGTAAGCTGCACCCCCGACCACACCCACAACACATTTGAAATAAATTGGGGGAAAGCCATTTTTTAAAAGCCGCATCCGGTATTTAAGCCACAATAAATCTGAATAAAGAGCAAATAAATGAAGGAAGGGAGGGAGCGAGGGAGAGAGGTGGGGAAGGAAGTAGGGATGAATGGAGGAAGGACAGGAAAAATAAATGAATGAGTGACAATGAGTGACAATGAGTGACAATGAGTGACAGGATGGATGAATGAATAAAGAAAGAAAGACATCTACTGACCATGAGGACATACCCACTGATGACCCTTACAACAGAAATAGTGACAGGATGGGTGAATCAACAAAGACATCAACTGACCATGAGGACATACCCACTGATGACCCTTACAACAGAAATAGTGACAGGATGGGTGAATCAACAAAGACATCTACTGACCATGAGGACATACCCACTGATGACCCTTACAACAGAAATAGTGACAGGATGGGTGAATCAACAAAGACATCTACTGACCATGAGGACATACCCACTGATGACCCTTACAACAGAAATAGTGACAGGATGGGTGAATCAACAAAGACATCTACTGACCATGAGGACATACCCACTGATGACCCTTACAACAGAAATAGTGACAGGATGGGTGAATCAACAGACATCTACTGACCATGAGGACATACCCACTGATGACCCTTACAACAGAAATAGTGACAGGATGGATGAATCAACAAAGACATCAACTGACCATGAGGACATACCCACTGATGACCCTTACAACAGAAATAGTGACAGGATGGGTGAATCAACAAAGACATCTACTGACCATGAGGACATACCCACTGATGACCCTTACAACAGAAATAGTGAGGGGAAAAAACTCTGATAATGTTCACCAGCCGAAGTGTAGGAAAAAGACATTCATTACAATAACAATCATACATATAAATAAATCAGTCTTTCGGGTAGGAAAAAGGTCCTTTAATAGAAAGAAAAAAACAATACAGACGTTTCAGACTATAAATAAATCATAAATAACTATACTGACCGTGAGAACATACCCACTGATGGCTGGTGACTGAAATGCCTGAGAAGTCTTCCATGCTGTTAATCACAGAGGTGTGAAGGAAAGATACTAATTACAATAACACAGACATTAATAATACTACTATCAATCATACTGACCATGAGCACATATCCGCTGACGACTCTGGTGACTGAAATGCTGGAGAAGTCTTCCATGATGTCCATCAGTGAGGTGTAGGAGAAGGCATACACATTGTCTCTGCTGGTGGAGTTGGTCAATTCATTGACCACCTGAAAAACCAACAAAAATTAATTAAAAAAATTATCATCATCATCATCATTATTATCATCATCATCATCATCATTATCATCATCATCATCATCATCATCATCATCATTATCATCATCATCATCATCATCATCATCATCATCATCATCATCATCATCATCATCATCATCATCATTATTATCATCATCATCATCATCATCATCATCATCATCATCATCATCATCATCATCATCATCATCATCATCATCATCATCATCATCATCATCATCATCATCATCATCATCATCATCATCATCATCATCATCATCATCATCATCATCATCATCACCATCATGACATCATTGTCATAAGCATCATAATGACAGAGAGCTAAAAGACTGACACACACACAGACACAGACAGAAAAAGAAACAGACACACGCTGAGACAGGGTAGAGGGGTAATGAAAAAAAGAAGAGGTGAAGTTAGTCGGGGGGAGGGGGGTGAAGACACAGAGAATGCTACAGAGAAGAGACAAGATACAAAACAGAGGAACACAGATAGAGACTCAGAGTGAAGAGAAACTGGCATGCACAGACAGAAACAGACAAACAATGAGGGGGGTGGTGGAGACACAGAGAGACAGACACCAACCAATCTCCGACATGTGTGAATGTTCCCACCCACACCTACATGCGTGTCTCAGCACGTTACATACTTCAGCCCTCACTCCCACCCTTACCCCACTCCCTGGTATTTGAGCACTTTGACACAAGGACGTCACAGTGGTACTTGTCCATGTTGAATACATTTCACAGCCCTTCAAACTGAGCGAATTTCAGGCACTTGTCCGTGTCAAACAGGTCAGTCACACCCATTCTCAATACATCTGCCCCCCTCAGCAAATCCTGTGGCCATGCACACAGCAGGGTTTGTGTGCCATGCACACCACTCCAGCTTACAATAGTTTGGGTGAAGTAGATTTGTTCCCCTTTTTCTGTTTTCTTTTCCTATCTGTCTGTGTCTACCTTTTTCCAGGCTATCTGTCTGTGTCTACCTTTTTCCAGGCTATCTGTCTGTGTCTACCTTTTTCCAGGCTATCTGTCTGTGTCTACCTTTTTCCAGGCTATCTGTCTGTGTCTACCTTTTTCCAGGCTATCTGTCTGTGTCTACCTTTTTCCAGGCTATCTGTCTGTGTCTACCTTTTTCCAGGCTATCTGTCTGTGTCTACCTTTTTCCAGGCTATCAATGCTTTTGATGTTTGTCTCTTTTATCCTTTTCCCCCCACTGTATTGAATGCAAACATATTGTGCGCGTGGATCAACACAAACAAAATAGAACAATAAACAGCACAACATCAATGTCTATAACAAAAAGAATAACGACAACAACATTAACAACTTAAAACAGCAAGCATCGTCAACTGACCGACACAAACTTTCTCTGCCACGTGTGAAGTACCAGCCTGGCAGCCTCCACGTTCCAGTTGGTGCCGGAGATTTTGTGAGTGTCTGAGTAGTAGTCATAGAGATTCTGCTCCCCCATCAACTGCAGAATGGACTGGTACGCCTCAACCCTGTTCAATAAAACATAACAAATACAATACATAATGAATCATACAAGTTCTTCCGTGTGTCTGAATAGTAGTGATAGACTGATAGAGATTTGTAGAATGGACTGTCATGCCTCAACCCTGTAAAATACAAGATGAAATATTCTGTGCATAATAGTCACAGACGTTTTCTGTGTCTGAATTGCAATGGTGCCAATTCTGCTCCCCATCAGTTGGTGACTGCACTGATAAGCTTCCACCCAATAAATAAAACATCTGTTTATTATTTAATTAAGTTTCAGTTCCCCTCCAGCAGGCTTTCAGTCTGTATAGCGCACACCATATTACAACAGTTTGATCAAACACTGAAAACAATCAGCTAAGTGGTATCACAACAGTTTGATCAAACACTGAAAACAATCAGCTAAGTGGTATCACAACAGTTTGATCAAACACTGAAAACAATCAGTAAAGTGGTCTCACAACAGTTTGATCAAACACTGAAAACAATCAGCTAAGTGGTATCACAACAGTTTGATCAAACACTGAAAACAATCAGTTAAGTGGTCTTACAACAGTTTGATCAAACACTGAAAACAATCAGCTAAGTGGTCTCACAACAGTTTGATCAAACACTGAAAACAATCAGCTAAGTGGTCTCACAACAGTTTGATCAAACACTGAAAACAATCAGCTAAGTGGTCTTACAACAGTTTGATCAAACACTGAAAACAATCAGCTAAGTGGTCTCACAACAGTTTGATCAAACACTGAAAACAATCAGCTAAGTGGTATCACAACAGTTTGATCAAACACTGAAAACAATCAGCTAAGTGGTCTTACAACAGTTTGATCAAACACTGAAAACAATCAGCTAAGTGGTATCACAACAGTTTGATCAAACACTGAAAACAATCAGTTAAGTGGTCTTACAACAGTTTGATCAAACACTGAAAACAATCAGCTAAGTGGTCTTACAACAGTTTGATCAAACACTGAAAACAATCAGCTAAGTGGTCTCACAACAGTTTGATCAAACACTGAAAACAATCAGCTAAGTGGTCTTACAACAGTTTGATCAAACACTGAAAACAATCAGCTGAGATTTAGTTCTCACAAAAGTTGCAAAATGGGTTGAAAGGTTTCCACCTTGTTAGATAAAATATGAAATACACAGTTTACTCTAATTGGATAAGCTTCTTTGCTGGAAGGAGTGGGAGGAGGAGGGCAGGTGGGAAGGGGGTTGACCTGAGGGAGGGGGAAGGTGGGAAGGGGGTTGACCTATGGTAACAATTCTGTTATCTTGAGTTTGTAGGATGAATTGGCACGCTTCAACTCCATAAAGATTCAAACTTAACCAAACTGAGGATGAACTCTGTCCACGCAACAGTGCACACCAAAGTGCATGCAAAAGGCAGTCCACCCAGTATGAACAGAAAACACACGCAGTTTACTCACCAAACTATACATTTCTACACAGTTTTAAAGGGTGTTTGCTGTTGTTTCACACTAGCAAAGTACAACATTCAAAAGGCTTATAGAGACTGTATTGATCTCACTCCATCCCTCACTCCCTCCCTTTCATGCACCGCGGAGCACAATCACTCTCTTCAACAAATTGACAGAAAGAATAATATAAAAGTTTCATGTTAAAAAAGCTTAAAAAAGAATATGAAACCTCAATCAAACAGAAAGCACTGGAGATAAACTTGGGGCCAAAACTAAAAAGAGCAGCAGCTAGCTGCAAACTAGCAGGTTGTGCACGCTGTGCTGCAGCCTAAGGGACAGGTTGGCCCGTGGCCCTCACCTGCTGATGTGTCCAGTCTTGTTCTTCATCAGTCCCCCGAACAACAAGTCCTCCTGCCACTGCATGTATGTGCTGGAAAAACCACTGCAGCCGCCCGTCAGGATCCCCCCGAGGTCAGGAATCTGTGACATCATCATCGTCATCATCATCATCATCATCATCATCACTGCATGTATGTGCTGGAAAAACCACTGCAGCCGCCCGTCAGGATCCCCCCCGAGGTCAGGAATCTGTGACATCATCATCGTCATCATCATCATCATCATCATCACTGCAATGCATGTATGTGCTGGAAAAACCACTGCAGCCACCCGTCAGGATCCCCCCCGAGGTCAGGAATCTGTGACATCATCATCATCATCATCATCATCACTGACATCATCATCATCATCATCATCATCATCATCATCGTCATCATCATCATCATCACTGACATCATCATCATCATCATCATCATCATCATCATCATCATCATCATCATCATCATCATCATCATCATCATCATCATCATCATCATCATCATCATGACATCATCACTGACATCATCATCATCATCATCATCATCATCATCATCATCATCATCATCATCATCATCATCATCATCATCATCACTGACATCATCATCATCATCATCATCATCATCATCGTCATCATCATCATCACTACATGTATGTGCTGGAAAAAACACTGCAACCACCTGTTAGAATAATAATAATAATATTGAACATTTATATAGCGCTTTACTCCCTTTGCAGGGAGCTCAAAGTGCTTTACATGGCCAATAAAACACAAATAAGTTAACATTATACACATAAGACTCGCTACAATCAAATCAAATATACATAAAATAATATTATTTAAACAAAGCCCTGTTCATAACCACAACATTTGAAACATTACAATATTATAAGAAAAGAAACAAAATTGCAAGGGAAATCAAAGTTCATGAGCTATGTTATTGCGCAAACACACACACTAATAGAGAAGCACTCAGTCACACACCACGCACGTGCATGCACGCACACGCCCCCGAGGTCAGGAATCTGTGACATCATCATCATCATCATCGTCATC
>CM065681.1:95666738-95669238 GCA_017654935.2 Phymorhynchus buccinoides
TAGTCCATGGACAGTGGAGAGAAGGGTTGCTACAACAGCCCACAATGATGTGCTCTGCACAGGCTGGTTTTCCCTTCCCCGCTAGTCCATGGACAGTGGAGAGAAGGGTTGCTACAACAGCCCACAATGATGTGCTCTGCACAGGTTGGTTTTCCCTTCCCCGCTAGTCCATGGACAGTGGAGAGAAGGGTTGCTACAACAGCCCAGGTTGGTTTTCCCTTCCCCGCAATTCTGCACAGGCTGGTTTTCCCTTCCCCGCTAGTCCATGGACAGTGGAGAGAAGGGTTGCTACAACAGCCCACAATGATGTGCTCTGCACAGGTTGGTTTTCCCTTCCCCGCTAGTCCATGGACAGTGGAGAGAAGGGTTGCTACAACAGCCCACAATGATGTGCTGTGCACAGGTTGGTTTTCCCTTCCCCGCTAGTCCATGGACAGTGGAGAGAAGGGTTGCTACAACAGCCCACAATGATGTGCTCTGCACAGGCTGGTTTTCCCTTCCCCGCTAGTCCATGGACAGTGGAGAGAAGGGTTGCTACAACAGCCCACAATGATGTGCTCTGCACAGGCTGGTTTTCACTTCCCCGCTAGTCCATGGACAGTGGAGAGAAGGGTTGCTACAACAGCCCACAATGATGTGCTCTGCACAGGTTGGTTTTCCCTTCCCCGCTAGTCCATGGACAGTGGAGAGAAGGGTTGCTACAACAGCCCACAATGATGTGCTGCTCTGCACAGGTTGGTTTTCCCTTCCCCGCTAGTCCATGGACAGTGGAGAGAAGGGTTGCTACAACAGCCCACAATGATGTGCTGTGCACAGGTTGGTTTTCCCTTCCCCGCTAGTCCATGGACAGTGGAGAGAAGGGTTGCTACAACAGCCCACAATGATGTGCTCTGCACAGGCTGGTTTTCCCTTCCCCGCTAGTCCATGGACAGTGGAGAGAAGGGTTGCTACAACAGCCCACAATGATGTGCTCTGCACAGGCACTGGTTTTCCCTTCCCCGCTAGTCCATGGACAGTGGAGAGAAGGGTTGCTACAATGAACAGCCCACAATGATGTGCTGCTGTGCACAGGCTGGTTTTCCCTTCCCCGCTAGTCCATGGACAGTGGAGAGAAGGGTTGCTACAACAGCCCACAATGATGTGCTGTGCACAGGCTGTTGTTCCCTTCCCCGCTAGTCCATGGACAGTGGAGAGAAGGGTTGCTAAAACAGCCCACAATGATGTGCTCTGCACAGGTTGGTTTTCCCTTCCCCGCTACTCCATGGGCCCAGGGTTGCTTTACATTTGTCATTGGCTGTTTGTATCAAGGCAATATCACATGAATCGCTGCACAGAATCGCTTTGAATGTTACATGTTGGTCTATTACCCAAAGCTCTACGTCCCTGTGAGTACAACTATCCTATGGAGGACCGGTTTACATACTACTGGTGTCTTCAGTTGCTGGTGGGGAGGTCTCCATGTCAGCTGCTAGGAGGACCGGTTTACATACTACTGGTGTCTTCAGTTGCTGGTGGGGAGGTCTCCATGTCACCTACTATGAGGACTGGTTTACATACTACTGGTGTTTTCAGTTGCTGGTGGGGAGGTCTCCATGTCAGCTGCTAGGAGGACCGGTTTACATGCTATTGGTGTTGTCAATTGCTGGTGGGGATGTCTCCATGTCAGCTGCAAGATTTCCCGAGGGGACCCCCTGCTACAGTAATGTACAGGGTGCAATGGATTCAGGGGTGCAGGTGGATGAGTGTGTCAACCTTCTCTGCAATTCGTATTCTTTCTGCCTCCTTCTCTGTCTGTCTCTATCTCTTTCTCTTTCTCTGTCTGTCCCTCCCTCCCTCTATCTCTCTCTCTCTCTCTGCACACATGCATTTGATGTGTGTGTGCACGCATGCATGCACATTACCCGTATGTGTGTGGCTGAGAGAGAGAGAGAGAGAGAGAGAGAGAGAGAGAGAGAGAGAGAGAGGGAGAGAGAGAGAGAGAGAGAGAGAGAGAGAGAGGGGGGGAGAGAGAGAGAGAGAGAGAGAGAGAGAGAGGAGAGAGAGGAGAGGGAGGGGGGAGGGAGGGAGGGAGGGAGGAGAGAGAAGAGAGAGAGAGAGAGAGAGAGGGAGAGAGAGAGAGGAGAGAGAGAGAGAGAGAGAGAGAGAGAGAGAGAGAGAGAGAGAGAGAGAGAGAGAGAGAGAGAGAGAGAGAGAGAGAGAGAGAGAGAGAAACTAACAGAAAACAGAAGAAAAAAGACGTGAAGAAAGACGTGAAGACAGAATCAGCAAAAAGAGCAAACGGAAAGGAAGGAAGGAATAGGGTAATCAAAGAAACACCAACAAGACAACAGAAGGACAGAAGGCGAAGAAAGAAAGACAGAAGGGAAGACTGAAGAGAAACAAAGAGGAAGGCGAGGGTGAGCAAAGTGGCCCGCATGAATGCAGAGAGAATGGAGAAGAAAGGTAGAAGAAAAAATGAAACTGGAAGTCAGGCATAGAGGGAGAGGAGAGAGGTGACAAC
>CM065681.1:95679238-95684238 GCA_017654935.2 Phymorhynchus buccinoides
GATAGATCGACAGATAGTCAGGGACAAACAGCCGTGAAAACAGAAGCATCTTTCGCTATCACCGCTGCATAAACATTAAGACCAAAGGGCCTTAACTCACGGTGTTCATGATTTCCTGGAGTTGTCTGCCCAAGTCCTCGGTGTTCTCGTTACTAATCATGGCCGACACGATTTCCTCGGGGTTGAGATTGGACCAGGACAGATATTTAGGAATCCCATTGATGGACCTGTGATAAATGGTCATCATCTTCGCCGTCATCATCATCATCATTACCATTGTCATCATCACCACCAGTATTATCATTATCAACATCATCATCACTACATTACCATTGTTATCATCACCACCAGTATTATCATCATCAACATCATCAACATCATCATCGTTACATTACCATTGTCATCATCACCACCATTATTATCATTATCAACATCATCACCATCATCATCATTACATTACCATCATCGTCATTATCATAATAATAATAATAATAATAATAATAATAATGGGCATTACTAGCGCTGCACAACAACAACAACATACAGTATTTATACGACGCTGAATCTTGATATAAATCAAATCAAAGCGCACACACACGTTAGCATTCATAGCGCATTCAAACAAAAACGCAATACAAAGCGAACACACACGGATGACATAAATGGAACATAGCAGAAAGCACACACACACACACACACACACACACACACACACACACACACACACAGACACACACACACACACACACACACACACACGAGCATTATCTTCATCATCATCATCGTCAACATCATCATCAAAGATTCATCACTTCAATAATATTTATTTCAATTGTCAAATTGCAAAAATCAAAGCATAAGATGTTTTTAGCAGATACACAAAGAGACAAGTTTTGACTGTAAGACAGACAGACAGACACAGACAGACAGACAGACACAGACAGACAGACAGGGAGAAATATAGGCCACAGTTTTCATTTCATTCATTACTTTCCAAAGGGGGAAATGGACACCTTTGGAGCTGTATCGTTTTCAAGCAAATACCCCCCCCCCCCCCCTCCTCTCTCTCTCTCTCTCTCTTCTTCAAAACATGTTTTTAAATCCCTCTCAAGTTCCCCCAACTCTAAAAACCCATACTCCTCCCCCCCCATCCCCTCCCTTTCTCCCCCCCCTCCATCCCCCCTTACTCCACCTGGCAGTGACATAGGCCCACCCACAGTGACAGGGTGTTGAACCATGACCTGGGGGAGGGGGGAGGTAGAAGAGGGAGGTAGAGGGGGGAGCTATTCTTGATCATCTCCACCAAACCACAGAGGTGAGCCTTCAACCATGACCCACCTTCTATCTGGTATAGCCTGCCACCTTGACAAGACAGGGGAGGGGGAGAGAGAGAGAGAGAGAGAGAGAGAGAGAGAGAGAGAGAGAGAGAGAGAGAGAGAGAGAGAGAGAGAGAGAGAGAGAGAGAGAGAGAGAGACTGGACACACTGGACACTGGAAAACTTTATTTGACAAGGATAAATATTTTAGGCGATGCCTATTATTACAATCTGTCCTGAGAGAGACAGGGGAGAGAGAGAGAGAGAGAGAGAGAGAGAGAGAGAGAGAGAGAGAGAGAGAGAGAGAGAGAGAGAGAGAGAGAGAGAGAGAGAGAGAGAGAGAGAGAGAGACAGAGAGAGAGAGAGAGAGAGACAGACAGACAGACAGAGAGAGACTGAGAGACGTTTTTGTGCCTGTCCTTGTGTGATGTGTATGTGTGCATGTGTGTGCATGTGCACATGTATGTGTGTGTGTGGTCCATACATATATGCATGAAGTGTTTCTGCATGTCTTGTATATCTGTGCCCCTGCATGTGTGTGCTACTTAGTTTCATTCACTTGGGTTTTGTTCAGCTCAACCTATTCTTAGTCCCCTTGCATTCTCCTGTTTCTGCCTTCATGTTGAAGATATCACAGCGATGTGCCGGACCCAAGGAAGACAGCAACTTGTGCAACAGTGAGAGCAGATTGGAAATGTTGACAAGAATCAATAATTAGTGGCTCAGTGATTCAATCTCTCTCTCTCTCTCTCTCTCTCTCTCTCTCTCTCTCTCTCTCTCCTATCTCTCCTCTCTCTTCTCTCTCTCTCTCTCTCTCTCTCTCTCTCTCTCTCTCTCCCTTAGTCTCTCTCCCTTAGTCTCTCTCTTAGTCTCTCTCCCTTAGTCTCTCTCCCTTAGTCTCTCTCCCTTAGTCTCTCTCCCTTAGTCTCTCTCCCTTAGTCTGTCTCTCTCCCTCGTCTCTCTCTCTTCAGTCTCTCTCTCTCTCTCTCCTCTCACTCTCTCTCTCTCTCTCTCTCTCTCCTCTCTCTCTCACATCTCTCTCTCTCTCTCTCCCTCTCTCTCTCTCTAGTCTCGCTCTCTCTCTCTCTCTCTCTCTCTCTCTCTCTCTCCTCTCTCTCTCCTCTCTCTCTCTCTCTCTCTCTCTCTCTCTCTCTCTCTCTCTCTCTCCTCTCTCTCTCTCTCTCTCTCTCTCTTTTTACATAAGGCTTTACGCCCTCTTCGGCCTTTCGGCCATGTGGGGCATTCTCTCTCTCTCTCTCTCAACATCCGTTCGTTGGTTTGTTCTCTCCCTCTCTGTGTCTCACAAGGTGTGCACGGGGTAGTCGGGCCCCAGGAGCAGACTCCCCTCCCAGAAGCAGTCCATGGGGGTGATGATGATGCACGGCAACAGGCCTTCCAAAATCTACAACAAAAACAATCAGTATCCGCATAGAAAACATCAAAACAAAACACTGTGATGAAAGTAACAGCCAGGCAAAATATGCACCCAAACAATATGTACAGTGCTGCAGAAAAGACAAATATACAAAATCCATAATAAACAAATAATCCATACAAAATCCCAAACACACAACAGAAAGAATATTATTAATCCATACGAATTCTGTGATAAAATGTAATCAATACAAAATATATCACAAATTGATGAAAGTCCATACAAAATCTGTATTAAATTCAATAATCTACAAATAATAAGCAACATATATGATATATATTTTATGTAATACAAACAATAATCCATACAAATAAGTACCAACAATGACTAAATGCTGGGCTTTATTTACAACTACCAGTTCTATAAAGAACAGCCACAATGACAAAGGTATGTGGTCACATACTCAAACATACTACACTGCATGCTTGCATGCACACACACAGACACAGAAACACACACACAGACACAGACACACACACACACACACACAGACACACACATACCCTGTCCACCCATTTCTCCTCCACCAGGGGAAAGTTAGCGGCGTAACAGATGTCCCGAAACCTCCACTTCCTGTCAAGAAAACGCAACATGGACAGTAATGCTGGTCAAAAGAACAACAAGAAGAAGAAAGGGAATGACAGAAGGTCAAGAACAAGATGAACAACAAGAAGAAGAAAGAAAGAAATAAGACGAAGAAGGAATGAGAGAAAGAACAAGAAGAACCAGAACAAAAACAAGATGAACAAAAAGAAGAGAGAAAGTTGAAGAAGAAGAAGAAGAAGAAGAAGAAGAAGAAGAAGAAGAAGAAGAAGAAGAAGAAGAAGAAGAAGAAGAAGAAGAAGAAGAAGAAGAAGAAGAAGAGATATGCAGAAGAATAAGAATATATATACTTGAACAAGAACAAGATGAAGAAGAAGAACAATGTCAAACAAGAAGAAGAAAGAAAGAAAAATGAGGGGGAAAATAAAAAGAAAATGGATGAAGAAGAGGAGGAAAGGGAGGAGAGACATGGGAGATAACGAAACAAGGTCATTTTAACTCAATCAACCCAAACAAATCAAAAGTGGGGAAACGTATCAAACTTTACAGCCACCCAATTGAACTAAAACTATCAAACATCTAAATCCACACCAACTGTATGAAGGCTAAGGCCATTGCAATATCCAGTCATATCCGATTTGGTGTTTGTTTTCATGCCAAAGCCAAATCCATTTAAGATTTTTTTTAAACAATGTTTGAGGGGGAGGGAGAGAGTGGGGAGGGTGCAGGGGGGCACACAAACAGTCAGAGAAACAGACAGACAGACAGAACCACTCACACTGCATCACTTTCCACCCTGATTTGTGTGGCCTTAAACAGTGTAGACATCCCTAACATTCAACGTAATGAACTCCATGATACTGAGAGAGACCAAGACAGACAGACAGACAGACAGACAGACGGACGGACAGACAGACAGAGCCACTCACACTCCATCAATCTCCACCATGACTTGTGTGGCCTGGTACACAGCCTTGAAGTGCAGCATGATGGATTCCATGATACTGAGAGACCAAGACAGACGGACAGACAGACAGACAGACGGACAGAGCCCTCACACTCCATCAATCTCCACCATGACCTGCGTGGCCTCGTACACAGCCTTGAAGTGCAGCATGATGGATTCCATGTTACTGAGAGAGACCAAGAGATACTAAGATAGACAGACAGACAGACAGACAGAGCTACTCACACTCCATCAATCTCCACCATGACCTGCGTGGCCTCGTACACAGCCTTGAAGTGCAGCATGATGGATTCCATGTTACTGAGAGAGACCAAGAGATACCAAGATAGACAGACAGACAGACAGACAGAGCTACTCACACTCCATCAATCTCCACCATGACCTGCGTGGCCTCGTACACAGCCTTGAAGTGCAGCATGATGGATTCCATGTTCAGCAGATTTTTTCTCTCTCTCGGGGTTTGAACCACAACTTCAAATGTCGTCCCACTGCCCTCGCCCAGCGTGTCCCGCGTGTATTTCAGTTCTTGTTCCAACCGGCCACCCTCTGAACAAAAACATTGTCATTGCCATCGTCATCATCATCAATGACATCATCATCATCATTCTGGAAGTCATAATTACTGTAGTCTGTAAGTCATAATAATTATTGTCAGCGACCTCATCCTCATCCTCACCATTGTCATCATCATCATCATCATCATCATCATCATCAATATCTTCATTCTGGAAGTCATCAT
>CM065681.1:95686738-95691738 GCA_017654935.2 Phymorhynchus buccinoides
AAGTAGTTTAATGTCAATTAAAATAAAAAAGCAAAATAATCAGAAAAGAACAATTACATAAGCACTTTAAAGAAAAATCAGAAAAATAAAGTTACACAACAAGCCTAAACATACAAAGATTGTTCTTGTGTGGTGCATTGAATAGTTTTATTGAATGGAGTTAAGGGAGAGAGAGAAAGGAGAGAGAGAGGGGGGGGGGGGGAGGGGGGAGGGGGGGGAGGGGGAGACCTGATCTGAGTTCTGAGAGAGAGAGAGAGAGAGAGAGAGAGAGAGAGAGAGGGGGGGGGGAAATGGGGGGCATACCGAAAAGAGAAATGATGGTGGGTGGGAGACGGAGGGTAATGTGGGGGGGGGGGGGGGGGGGGGGGGGGGGTGTCAGTGTCGGGGTGGGCGTGTCACCTGTCACCACACAAGGTCATTCAGTGACAATAGTCTGCCCCTAAACCCACAGCTCTAAGCCCACTTCCTCATCCTCTCTCTCTCTCTCTCTCTCTCTCTCTCTCTCTCTCTCTCTCTCTCTCTCTCTCTCTCTCTCTCTCTCTCTCTCTCTCTCTCTCTCTCTCTTCTTTCTCTCTCTCTCCCCCCAACCCATCTTCCTATTTTGAAGCATCACACCACAAAAAAAGAGTTCCAATAAATTATATTTCTGCAATGTGACTTGCGCTTATAAGTGATTATCTTGGTCATTGTGGTTATCATCAGTATCATCATCAGCATCAGCAGCAGCGCCATCCTCATCTTCTTCACCATCATCCCCATTGTTACCATGTCCCACTCTCCCTCTCATCTTTTCCTGCGTTCTTGTGCATTCATGTAAGTACGGAAAACTCTAGTCAACTTGAACATTATTTCTTAAATGTAAAACTAACCAAAACATTTTTTTGTTACTTTCAACATTTATAATTTACGTTGAACGTAAAAACATTTGCATCAATTTCTATCAACTCAAATTGGTAATTGAAAGTGAAACACTTCTTTTTTTTTCTTTCTTTTTTGACATGTAGGTGTACTTATTGCAATGACCGACAGAAAACTAACATTGACGGTGGCTCTATTAAGCTAATATACTGTCACAAATCCCAGTATGAACGTTGATAAACATGGATGATGGATGGTATGAGTCTATGACTGCCTGTTACAACTGGTAAGTTGAACGCGTTGTGACCATCATACAAACGTCTTGTAATGTGACCATCGTACAAACGTCATGTAATGTGACCATCGTACAAACGTCATGTAATGTGACCATCGTACAAACGTCATGTAATGTGACCATCGTACAAAACGTCATGTAATGTGACCATCGTACAAACGTCATGTAATGTGACCATCGTACACACGTCATGTAATGTGACCATCATACAAACGTCATGTAATGTGACCATCGTACACATGTCATGTAATGTGACCATCGTACAAACGTCATGTAATGTGACCATCGTACACACGTCATGTAATGTGACCATCGTACAAACGTCATGTAATGTGACCATCGTACAAACGTCATGTAATGTGACCATCGTACAAATGTCATGTAATGTGACCATCGTACAAACGTCATGTAATGTGACCATCGTACAAACGTCATGTAATGTGACCATCGTACAAACGTCATGTAATGTGACCATCGTACAAACGTCATGTAATGTGACCATCGTACAAACGTCATGTAATGTGACCATCGTACAAATGTCATGTAATGTGACCATCGTACAAATGTCATGTAATGTGACCATCGTACAAACGTCATGTAATGTGACCATCGTACAAACGTCATGTAATGTGACCATCGTACAAATGTCATGTAATGTGACCATCGTACAAACGTCATGTAATGTGACCATCGTACAAACGTCATGTAATGTGACCATCGTACAAACGTCATGTAATGTGACCATCGTACAAACGTCATGTAATGTGACCATCGTACAAACGTCATGTAATGTGACCATCGTACAAACGTCATGTAATGTGACCATCGTACAAACGTCATGTAATGTGACCATCGTACAAACGTCATGTAATGTGACCATCGTACAAACGTCATGTAATGTGACCATCGTACAAACGTCATGTAATGTGACCATCGTACAAACGTCATGTAATGTGACCATCGTACAAACGTCATGTAATGTGACCATCGTACAAACGTCATGTAATGTGACCATCGTACAAACGTCATGTAATGTGACCATCGTACAAACGTCATGTAATGTGACCATCGTACAAACGTCATGTAATGTGACCATCGTACAAACGTCATGTAATGTGACCATCGTACAAACGTCATGTAATGTGACCATCGTACAAACGTCATGTAATGTGACCATCGTACAAACGTCATGTAATGTGACCATCGTACAAACGTCATGTAATGTGACCATCGTACAAACGTCATGTAATGTGACCATCGTACAAACGTCATGTAATGTGACCATCGTACAAACGTCATGTAATGTGACCATCGTACAAACGTCATGTAATGTGACCATCGTACAAACGTCATGTAATGTGACCATCGTACAAACGTCATGTAATGTGACCATCGTACAAACGTCATGTAATGTGACCATCGTACAAACGTCATGTAATGTGACCATCGTACAAACGTCATGTAATGTGACCATCGTACAAACGTCATGTAATGTGACCATCGTACAAACGTCATGTAATGTGACCATCGTACAAACGTCATGTAATGTGACCATCGTACAAACGTCATGTAATGTGACCATCGTACAAACGTCATGTAATGTGACCATCGTACAAACGTCATGTAATGTGACCATCGTACAAACGTCATGTAATGTGACCATCGTACAAACGTCATGTAATGTGACCATCGTACAAACGTCATGTAATGTGACCATCGTACAAACGTCATGTAATGTGACCATCGTACAAACGTCATGTAATGTGACCATCGTACACACGTCATGTAATGTGACCATCATACAAACGTCATGTAATGTGACCATCGTACAAACGTCATGTAATGTGACCATCGTACAAACGTCATGTAATGTGACCATCGTACAAACGTCATGTAATGTGACCATCGTACAAACGTCATGTAATGTGACCATCGTACAAACGTCATGTAATGTGACCATCGTACAAACGTCATGTAATGTGACCATCGTACAAACGTCATGTAATGTGACCATCGTACAAACGTCATGTAATGTGACCATCGTACAAACGTCATGTAATGTGACCATCGTACAAACGTCATGTAATGTGACCATCGTACAAACGTCATGTAATGTGACCATCGTACACACGTCATGTAATGTGACCATCGTACAAACGTCATGTAATGTGACCATCGTACAAACGTCATGTAATGTGACCATCGTACAAACGTCATGTAATGTGACCATCGTACAAACGTCATGTAATGTGACCATCGTACAAACGTCATGTAATGTGACCATCATACAAACGTCATGTAATGTGACCATCGTACAAACGTCATGTAATGTGACCATCGTACAAACGTCATGTAATGTGACCATCGTACAAACGTCATGTAATGTGACCATCGTACAAACGTCATGTAATGTGACCATCTTACAAACGTCATGTAATGTGACCATCGTACAAACGTCATGTAATGTGACCATCGTACAAACGTCATGTAATGTGACCATCGTACAAACGTCATGTAATGTGACCATCGTACAAACGTCATGTAATGTGACCATCGTACAAACGTCATGTAATGTGACCATCGTACAAACGTCATGTAATGTGACCATCGTACAAACGTCATGTAATGTGACCATCGTACAAACGTCATGTAATGTGACCATCGTACAAACGTCATGTAATGTGACCATCGTACAAACGTCATGTAATGTGACCATCGTACAAACGTCATGTAATGTGACCATCGTACACACGTCATGTAATGTGACCATCATACAAACGTCATGTAATGTGACCATCGTACACACGTCATGTAGACCATCGTACAAACGTCATGTAATGTGACCATCGTACAAACGTCATGTAATGTGACCATCGTACAAACGTCATGTAATGTGACCATCGTACAAACGTCATGTAATGTGACCATCGTACAAACGTCATGTAATGTGACCATCGTACAAACGTCATGTAATGTGACCATCGTACAAACGTCATGTAATGTGACCATCGTACAAACGTCATGTAATGTGACCATCGTACAAACGTCATGTAATGTGACCATCGTACAAACGTCATGTAATGTGACCATCGTACAAACGTCATGTAATGTGACCATCGTACAAACGTCATGTAGACCATCGTACAAACGTCATGTAATGTGACCATCGTACACACGTCATGTATACCATCGTACAAACGTCATGTAATGTGACCATCGTACACACGTCATGTATACCATCGTACAAACGTCATGTAATGCCAGTGAAACACTTCTACCTTCTGCAAGTCTCTGTCTATGGTGCCTAGGAACAACTGACTGGAAAAGTTACTTGAACAAACTGTATTGAGTGAAAGATAGACTAGTGGAGGGTTAGTGTATATAGGAACTATCCACTAAAAATTGACAAGTTTGGAACACAGTCACGGTTTGAATATAATATATATGCTTTAAACCCGTGGCACCTGTCTACAGCAGGATCTAATTGTAGGGCTGGTGCCTTCACAGCAAACAGTGCAAGATATCACCTGTCCACAGCAGTGTCTATCTGTGGGGCCGGTGCCTTCACAGCAAACAGTGCCAGATGTCACCTGTCCACAGCAGTGTCTGTCTGTAGGCCGGTGCCTTCACAGCAAACAGTGCAAGATGTCACCTGTCCACAGCAGTGTCTATCTGTAGGGCCGGTGCCTTCACAGCAAACAGTGCAAGATGTCACCTGTCCACAGCAGTGTCTATGTGTAGGGCCGGTGCCTTCACAGCAAACAGTGCAAGATGTCACTTGTCCACAGCAGTGTCTATCTGTAGGGCCGGTGCCTTCAAAGCAAACAGTGCAAGATGTCACCTGTCC
>CM065681.1:95699238-95709238 GCA_017654935.2 Phymorhynchus buccinoides
TTTCAAGGTCAAACTCCAAGGTCAAGATCACCACGGTTACGACTTTTCTATGGGACCCTCCGTGCACCATAATACATCACCACACAAAGCTTGAAGCGATTATGTACACTGGTTCGCGAGTTACAGGGCGAACAAACAGAAGGACACACACGAACACACACACACACACACACACACACACACACACACACACACACACACACACACACAGAGTTGTTCAAATATAAGAGGCATTAAGATTAACTTAATCATTAAGATAGGGCAGCGTGCGTGTGTGTGTATGTGTGTGTGTGTGTGTGTGTGTGTGTGTGTGTGTGTGTGTGTGTGTGTGTGTGTGTGTGTGTGTGTGTGTGCGTGTGTGTGTGTGTGTGTGTGTGTGTGTGTGTGTGGTGTGTGTGTGTGTGTGTGTGTGTGTGTGTGTGTGGTGTGTCTGCCTGCCTGTGCGATCGTGTAAACGTCTGTGTTTGTGTGGTTATTTTTGTTAATGACTCTCTCCGAGTCTCTATCACACACACACGCGCGCATGCACGCACGCACGCACGCACGCACACGCATACACGCACGCACGCACGCGCGCGCACGCACACGCGCACGCACGCACGCACGCACACACACGCGCACGCACGCACGCACGCACGCACGCACGCGCACGCACGCACGCACGCACACACACGCACACGCACACACACACACACACACACACACACACACACACACACACACACACACACACACACACACACACACACACACAATCATCTCCCACTTTAGCTTTCAAGCGTTCGTTCTCAACACAACTTATGATAAGTTCAAAAACCTACCGGAAGTGCACTGGTGACATGGCACACGTTTTGTGCTAATTTGAATAAAGAAGATGGAAAACCCATAAATGAATCCCCAGTAAACATTAAAGCGAAAGGGATGGGAGCAGCCAAGAAATGTGTGAACCAATAATAACTCCGAGATGGAAGAATATTATAACATCAGTAAATTGAAAGGGAGGTGTTGATCAGCACTTTTACCATAACTAAAGTATTCGCCAGTTTAACTCGAAGAAAAATTCTTAATCTAGTTCTATTAAAAAATACATGTACATTCAAGGAATATGCCTGCACGATGCAAAAATTAGACCAAAGCATTGTAATAGTGTTGGTTTACATACATGCGTACTTGTGCGCGCACGCACGCACGCGCACGCGCGCGCGCACGCACACGCACACGCACACGCACACGCACACACACACACACACACACACACACACATCTTCGTTCTGGTGGCAAAGTACACCTTTTCATTACAGGGCTGGAGTCAGAGGATCAGCCCAATGGGTTCCAGCAGTGGTGAGGCTTTGACTCACCTCAAAAACAACCGTTTTAGCAGCTATTTTACTTTACTCTCCAACTAGTCTCCCCCTCCCCCATCCCCCTTGTACCACTCCCAACACAATTCGATATCTTCCAGACTTGTGCCAAAGATTGTCTCTTTGCTTGTACTGCGTGTGAGTGACAGAACTTTCCACAGAGAGACAGTCAAAGAGAGAGACAGAGAGAGAGAGAGAGAGAGAGAGAGAGAGAGAGAGAGAGAGAGAGAGAGAGAGAGAGAGAGAGAGAGAGAGAGAGAGAGAGAGAGAGAGAGAGAGAGAGAGAGAGAGAGACTGACAGACTGACAGAGAGAGAAAGACATGACAAATTCCAATAACTGTCTTGTTCTCTATGAATGGAGCTTGTATTGATCATGCATCAATATAAACGAATTTGCAACTGCAAGCCCCTTACTCACTCACTTCTTTGTTTATTTATAAATCAACTTATCAAGGCTGAGAGTGAGAAAGACAGAAAGAGAGAAACACAGGCAGATAGCAGTACGTGCGTTGTTCTCTATGAATGAAGCAACATGGTAACAATTTGAAACCCTTTTTCCTGACAACCTTCTTTGGTGAATATTTAACCCGTTTAGTAATAAATGGGGCATGTTTATTATATATATCTATAAAAGTTTCGTGCCAGAACTCAAAAGCTTGGTCAGGGTCAGTGTACTGATAGACATGGGACAACTGCGATTCTGCATCCTTATCGAAATTAGTGAAAGATCTGTAAGTAATAATTTTATGTCCGGGTTTGGGAATCTGTATATGGGTCTCTCTCCTGAAAACTGGTCCACAATAGGTAAATGGTGACATAGAAGCCAAAAAATAAAATTGGGCAAATTGAACAGAAAATGCATGCATAGAGTAGCTTTATGAATCAACTTTCTTATGACATGAAAACAAAATCAGTCAAGGCTATCGTTGCTGGGTTTTATGACTTTATATATATGCGTCCAGAGCTGGTAGCGCTGACAACACGGTGTCCTTCATTACATAATTTCATCAACTTAAATAAACTTTATGATGCATTTATCTCTTTAGAATAACAGATTGTCTCGAAATAAAGAGTTATGAATGATTTCATTAAAAAGATTTTTTTTTTTAAAGTTTAATATTGGTGTTGGTTTTATACCGTCTTTGGATCTTACCATAATTGATTGTTTTATTTTTTGTTATATAATGTCGTGCCACTCAAAATGCCATTTATTTTATTTCAAATGTCTTAGAATAGTTTCATTATTATCTCTGATATTCCATTAATTTGACAATTAAAAAATAAGAGTTAAATTTTAAAAAAAAAATTTCTGGGTAGCGCTGACAACAGGACACCATCTGGTAGCGCTGACAACATGGTGTCCTCCATTATATAATTTTACCCACTTAAATAGACTTTATGGTGCATTTATCACTTTAACATGGCAGACTTTCTTGAAATAGAGACTTACAAATGGTTTCATTTGAAAATAATACAGAAAGAAATGTGTTTAAATACTAGTGTTGGTTTGTGTCATATATGCACATTACCATGGTTCATATCAAAATGTTGTTATATAAGGGAGACAGACCACTCAAAATGACAATTTTTCATAGGGCGGATGTGTTAGAATAGTTTCATTACAGACCAGGGAATAACCCATAGATACAGGTAATTTACAATATAAACAGCTTAATAAAAAATCAGAGAAAAATTCTGGGTAGCGCTGACAACAGGGACAGCCAGACTGGTAGCGACTGACAACATGGAGAGAGGGACAGGGAGACATAATTTTAGAGGGGGACTTAAAGAGACTTTATGGAGACATTTATCACAGGGAACTTACAGATTACAGGGAGAAATGAAGACATGTTTTCAGATGATAGAAAAAAGAGAGAGGGAAATATAAAGAGCTTAATAACAGGGAATAGATTTCTGGGTAGGGCTGACAGAACAGAGACACCAACTGGGAGCGCTGACAACATGGTGTCCTCCATTATCATTACATGATTTTACCTACTTAAACAGACTTTACGGTGCATTTATCACTTTTAGGGGACAGATTACTTTGAAATGGAGACTTTTAGATGTATCCAATGATAGAAAAAAAAGAATAAGATTTAAATTTGAGAAAAAGATTGAGGGCAACACAGACAACAACAAGGACGCCATTGTCATCCATCCACTAAAAGAAAATTGTATGAAGAAATTTCTTGTGACATTGAGAAAGATATGTACTGCTAAAAGAATAGGGACAGGGAGTATTGTATTGGCAAATTTGGACTTATGGTTAAGAACTTAACTCTGAACAGACTATTCTACACATAGAAGGCCCATTCAGTGTCCAGGTAGCGCTGACAACGGGCCTTTTAGAGTGGACAGGGAGACTTTTTTTGTGCTCTCTTGAGACAATCAAGAGATCCCAGACATTTGAAACTTTGTATGAATAATGATTTTTAGTAGTTGTTTGAAAGTAGTAAACTTTTGACTTGGGTAGAAGAAGTCCCTAGGTGAAAATTTTTAATTATGTAGGTAGCGCTGACAACACATTTTGTGGACACGACAATGACCAAAGATTTTAAAAAAATTGTAAAAAATCTATTTAACAATTATATTTACTGTTCATGCACATACATTGTCAACAATATGTTTTTTGATAACTAAATAAGAAAAAAATGGGTCTTAGAGATTGTTGAGGCAAAGAAAATCTGCATTATTTTTTTATTATATTTGAGGACAGGGAGACATGTTGTCAGCGCTACCTGGTATTTAAAATGTTATTTTAAAACACACTTTTTGGTAAAATCCACAAAATTGTTACTATAAAGGAAGGACTACTACTCATCTTGAGTGTGCATGCATATGTGTGCAGAATATTTTGTGGTTTCTGAAAAAATAGAAACTTTATGCAAGACTGTTGGGCATGTCACAAAACTAAGCACCCAAAATGCCCATTTTTCAAGACAAAATTGTTTATTAAACACATTTTGGTACATGCACAGCTAAAAGAAACATTTTATATGATTCTTACAACTATTTAGAGCTGAAATACACAAAATGAAGAGATATCTCATTGTTTTATTTGATTTTTTATTGTTTAATAAATAGGATAGGTCACAATGACCCAGTTTTCAGGAGAGTTACCCATATCCTTTTTAAACCAAGTCACACATATAGGTAAATGGTCGCTGCAACCACAAAAGGGGGTACATGTTTCAATTATATTTTGTTTTTGACTGATATAAATGTGGTCAATCAATGTTTCAGACGTTGGAGTAACAGGGGTAGGGGAATCAATTATGAGAGAGAGAGAGAGAGAGAGAGAGAGAGAGAGGGAGAGAGAGAGAGAGAGAGAGCGAGAGAGAGAGAGAGAGAGAGAGAGAGAGACAGAGAGAGAGAGGGGGGGGGGGATGAAAGGAGAAACAAATTGATAGGCGAGACAACGAAAATGGAGAAAGAGGGGCAGAAAGAGAGTCAAAGAGAGAGGTAATATAGACCGAGCCAGAAAGAGACAGGGAGACAGAGACAGAGACAGGGACAGGGAGACAGAGACAGAGAGAGGGACAGGGAGACAGAGACAGAGAGAGAGGGACAGGGAGACAGAGAGAGAGAGGGACAGAGAGAGAGACAGAGAGAGAGAGACAGAGAGGGAGACAGAGAGAGAGAGAGGGACAGGGAGACAGAGACAGAGAGAAGGACAGGGAGACAGAGACAGAGAGAGGGACAGGGAGACAGAGAGAGGGACAGGGAGAGAGAGAGAGGGACAGGGAGACAGAGACAGAGAGAGGGACAGGGAGACAGAGAGAGGGACAGGGAGACAGAGAGAGGGACAGGGAGACAGAGAGAGGGACAGGGAGACAGAGACAGAGAGAGGGACAGGGAGACAGAGACAGAGAGGGGGACAGGGAGACAGAGAGACAGAGAGAGGGACAGGGAGACAGAGAGAGGGACAGGGAGACAGAGACAGAGAGAGGGACAGGGAGACAGAGAGAGGGACAGGGAGACAGAGACAGAGAGAGAGGGGACAGGGAGACAGAGAGAGGGACAGGGAGACACAGAGAGAGGGACAGGGAGACAGAGACAGAGAGGGGGACAGGGGACAGACAGAGAGAGGGACAGGGAGACAGAGACAGAGAGAGGGACAGGGAGACAGAGACAGAGAGAGGGACAGGGAGACATAGAGAAAGAGAGAGAGGGACAGGGAGACAGAGACAGAGAGAGGGACAGGGAGACAGAGAGACAGAGAGAGGGAGAGGGAGACAGAGAGAGGGACAGGGAGACAGAGACAGAGAGAGGGACAGGGAGACAGACAGAGAGAGGGACAGGGAGACAGAGACAGAGAGAGGGACAGGAGACAGACAGAGAGAGAGGGACAGGGAGACAGAGACAGAGAGAGGGACAGGGAGACAGAGAGAGAGGGACAGGGAGACAGAGACAGAGAGGGGGACAGGGAGACAGAGACAGAGAGAGGGACAGGGAGACAGAGAGAGGGACAGGAGAGACAGAGAGAGGGACAGGGAGACAGAGAGAGGGACAGGGAGACAGAGACAGAGAGAGGGACAGGGAGACAGAGAGAGAGAGACAGGGAGACAGAGACAGAGAGAGGGACAGGGAGACAGAGAGAGAGACAGGGAGACAGAGAGAGGGACAGGGAGACAGAGACAGAGAGAGGGACAGGGAGACAGAGAGACAGAGACAGGGAGAGAGAGAGAGAGAGGGACAGGAGAGAGAGAGACAGAGAGAGGGACAGGGAGACAGAGAGAGGAGGACAGAGAGACAGAGACAGAGAGAGAGACAGAGACAGAGAGACAGAGAGAGAGAGGGACAGGGAGACAGAGAGAGAGACAGGGAGACAGAGAGAGGGACAGGGAGACAGAGAGAGGGACAGGGAGACAGAGAGAGGGACAGGGAGACAGAGACAGAGAGAGGGACAGGGAGACAGAGACAGAGAGAGGAGACAGAGAGAGGAGACAGAGAGACAGAGAGAGGGAGAGAGAGAGAGACAGAGAGAGACAGAGAGACAGAGAGAGGGAGACAGGGAGAGACAGAGACAGGGACACAGAGACAGAGACAGAGAGAGGGACAGGGAGACAGAGAGGGGGACAGGGAGACAGAGAGGGGGACAGGGAGACAGAGAGAGGGGACAGGGAGACAGAGAGAGGGACAGGGAGACAGACAGAGAGAGGGACAGGGAGACAGACAGAGAGGGGGACAGGGAGACAGAGAGGGGGACAGGGAGACAGACACAGAGAGAGGGACAGGGAGACAGACAGAGAGGGGGACAGGGAGACAGAGAGGGGGACAGGGAGACAGAGAGGGGGACAGGGAGACAGAGAGGGGGACAGGGAGACAGAGAGGGGGACAGGGAGACAGAGAGAGGGAGACAGAGAGAGGGACAGGGAGAGAGAGGGGGACAGGGAGACAGAGAGGGGGACAGGGAGACAGAGAGGGGGACAGGGAGACAGAGAGGGGGACAGGGAGACAGAGAGAGGGACAGAGACAGACAGAGATAAATTGTTGCAGAATTCCTTTCCCAGTGTTGCAGGTGTGTGGTGTCTTTGTTAGTCAGGTTTTAGTCAGGTTTTACCCACACCCGACATTTATGGACCAACCACGCGCGTGCGTACGTGTGTGTGTGTGTGTGTGTGTGTGTGTGTGTGTGTGTGTGTGTGTGTGTGTGTGTGTGTGTGTGTGTGTGTGTGTGTGTGTGTGTGTGTGTGTGTGTGTGTATGTGTGTTGTCCATGCGTTTCCTTCTCACGAAATCCCCTGCTGACACTTTCAGTGTCCAAAAAATGTTTACATAATCATCATGATAATGAGTATGTATATATATATACGTGTCACAGTGTATGTGTCAAGTCAAAGTCAAAAAATGTTTATGGGCCAACAACGCGCGCGCGCGCGTGTGCGTGTGCGTGTGTGTGTGTGTGTGTGTGTACGTTTCATAGCATTCGTGGTGTTTTTGTTGTTTACGTTGCCATTTGTTTTTGTTGTTGTTTGGTTGTCGTTGGGTTTTTTGTGTTGTTGTTGGGTGTGGTGTTGTTGTTGGGTGTGGGGTTTTTGTGTTGTTGGGTGTGGGGGTTTTGTGTTGTTGGGTGTGGGTTTTTTGTGTTGTTGTTGGGTGTGGTTTTTTTGTGTTGTTGTTGAGTGTGGGGTTTTTGTGTTGTTGGGTGTGGGGGTTTTGTGTTGTTGGGTGTGGGTTTTTTGTGTTGTGTGTGTTTTTTGTTGTTGTGTGGGTTTTTTGTGTTGTTGGTGTGTGGGTTTTTTGTGTTGTTGGGTGTGGGGTTTTTGTGTTGTTGGGTGTGGGTTTTTTTGTGTTGTTGGGTGTGGGGTTTTTGTGTTGTTGTTTGGTGTGGGGTTTTTTGTGTTGTTGGGTGTGGGGGTTTTTGTTGTTGTGTGGGTTTTTTGTGTTGTTGTGTGTGGGGGTTTTTTGTTGTTGTTGGGTTGTGGGGTTTTTTTGTTGTTGGGTGTGGGTTTTTTGTGTTGTTGTTGGGTGTGGGGTTTTTGTGTTGTTGGGTGTGGGGGTTTTGTGTTGTTGGGTTGGGGTTGTTGTTGTTGGGTGTGGGTTTTTTGTGTTGTTGTTGTGTGGGGGTTTTTTGTGTTGTTGTTGGGTGTGGGTTTTTTGTGTTGTTGTTGGGTGTGGTTTTTTTTGTGTTGTTGTTGTTGGGTGTGTGTTTGTTTTGTTGTTGTTGGGTGTGGGTTTTTTTGTGTTGTTGTTGGGTGTGGGTTTTTTGTGTTGTTGTTGGGTGTGGGTTTTTTTTTGTGTTGTTGTTGTTGGGTGTGGGTTTGTTGTGTTGTTGTTGGGTGTGTGGGTTTTTTGTGTTGTTGGGTGTGGGGTTTTTTTGTGTGTTGTTGTTTTGGGTGTGGGTTTGTTGTGTTTTGTGGGTGTGTTTTTTTTTGGGTGGTGGGTTTTTTGTGTTGTTGGGTGTGGGTTTTTTGTGTTGTTGGGTGTGGGTTTTTTGTGTTGTTGGGTGTGGGGTTTTTGTGTTGTTGTTGGGGTGTGGGGGTTTTTGTTGTTGGGTGTTGGGTTTTGTGTTGTTGTTTGTGAGGTGTGTTTTGGGGGTTGTGGGTTTGTTTGTGTGGGGGGGTTTTGGGGGGGGAGTCCTTTGTGATTTAAAAAAAAAATTGCAACAAGGAAAGTGATTGCAGGCGCCTGTGGCGTGCCTGTGCAACAGATTAAGGAGAGCTGTGGGTGGTCCTTCCTCCTCACGTCTGTGGCCCCTGCTACCCTCCCTTCTGCTGTTCATTGTGGAATAGGGACCCACACACTGCCAAGTTAGAGACAGTGCAACATCGTGCAGCTCGATGGGTAGTGAACCGCCATCGCCAAACATCGAACGTGGACAACATGATGTCTGAGCTGCACTGGGACCCACTGAAAGACAGACGGCGATCGGCAAGGCTGGCCACCTTCTTCAAGTACCATCATGGAGAGGTGGCCATCAACACCCAGCACATGTCTGAGCTGCACTGGGACCCACTGAAAGACAGACGTCGATCGGCAAGGCTGGCCCCCTTCTTCAAGTACCATCATGGAGAGGTGGCCATCAACACCCAGCACAGGCCTTCCCCCATCCACCATCACGCCAGACAAGACTGTCACACACAGCAGCATATCTTCTTCCGGCAACAAAAACAAATAACAGGAAGCTTTCTTTCTTCCCCAGGGCTGTGTGTGAGTGGAACAGCCTTCCACCTGAGGCAATAACACCTGCCTCGGTGGAGGTCTTCAAAGCCCAGATTTAACCCCATCCCTCTGGCTGATTATCGGAGGGGGGCTGGATAAAACGGTAAAATGCAACGAACCACAAGCCTTTACTTCAACAACTATGTGAATTATGTCAAGAAAGAGAGAGAGAGAGAGAGAGAGAGAGAGGAGAGAGAGAGAGAGAGAGAGAGAGGAGAGAGAGAGAGAGAGAGAGAGAGAGAGAGAGAGAGAGAGAGAGAGAGGAGAGAGAGAGAGAGAGAGAGAGAGAGAGAGAGAGAGAGAGAGAGAGAGAGAGAGAGAAGAGAGAGAGAGAGAGAGAGAGAGAGAGAGAGAGAGAGAGAGAGAGAGAGAGAGAGAGAGAGAGAGAAGAGAGAGAGAGAGAGAGAGAGAGAGAGAG
This sequence comes from Phymorhynchus buccinoides, assembly GCA_017654935.2. Taxonomy (NCBI): domain Eukaryota; kingdom Metazoa; phylum Mollusca; class Gastropoda; order Neogastropoda; family Raphitomidae; genus Phymorhynchus; species Phymorhynchus buccinoides. The sequence goes on from CM065681.1 coordinate 95,708,686, forward strand.
AGAGAGAGAGAGAGAGAGAGAGAGAGAGAGAGAGAGAGAGAGAGAGAGAGAGAGAGAGAGAGAGAGAGAGAGAGAGAGAGAGAGAGAGAGAGAGAGAGAGAGAGAGAGAGAGAGAGAGAGAGAGAGAGAGAGAGAGAGAGAGAGAGAGAGAGAGAGAGAGAGAGAGAGAGAGAGAGAGAGAGAGAGAGAGAGAGAGAGAGAGAGAGAGAGAGAGAGAGAGAGAGAGAGGAGAGAGAGAGAGAGAGAGAGAGAGAGAGAGAGAGAGAGAGAGAGAGAGAGAGAGAGAGAGAGAGAGAGAGAGAGAGAGAGAGAGAGAGAGAGAGAGAGAGAGAGAAGAGAGAGAGAGAGAGAGAGAGAGAGAGAGAGAGAGAGAGAGAGAGAGAGAGAGAGAGAGAGAGAGAGAGAGAGAGAGAGAGAGAGAGAGAGAGAGAGAGAGAGAGAGAGAGAGAGAGAGAGAGAGAGAGAGAGAGAGAGAGAGATGTTCCACGTTGGTGTAGAATCTTTATCTTTTTCACTCCACCTCATTTTTCCCATTTGCCCTCCTCCCCACCCA
>CM065681.1:95711738-95716738 GCA_017654935.2 Phymorhynchus buccinoides
GAGAGAGAGAGAGCTTTTTCATAATTATTATTATCATTATTTGTGTTTTTTATTTTATTCTTTTTATAATTTTTATGCTCTTCCCTGGATGTTCCGTTGGTTTTAAATGCCAGAAGTGGTTACTGCCAACGTACCGACTACACACACACACACACACACACACACACACACATCCCAGTCAAAGGGACCCCAAATACACAGCATAGCCCAGCGTACACACTGGAGACACGTTTTGAACACACACGGCAACCAAACGATTCATTGAGGAGGCCTGCACGCATTCACTAACGACCCCCTGCACCCAACACCCTCTACAACCAGGGCTTTTTTTATTTTTCTTTCACGGTTTTCTCTTTTTTTTTTTAATGTTTCGTTCTCTTTTCTTTTTTTCCTTTCACAAGGAAACTAGGGGTAGGAAAGGAGGGGGAGAGAAAAAGAACAGGAACAATGAAGCAAAGCGGTTTACAACCGCACACGCACGCACACACACACACTAACACATGGGTCTCTCTCCTGAAAACTGGTCCAATATGTGACATAGAAGCCAAAAAATAAAATTGGGCAAATTGAACAGAAAATGCATGCATAGAGTAGCTTTATGAATCAACTTTCTTATGAAATGAAAACAAAATCAGTCAAGGCTATCGTTGCTGGGTTTTATGACTTTATTTATATGCGTCCAGAGCTGGTAGCGCTGACAACACAGTGTCCTTCATTACATAATTTCATCAACTTAAATAAACTTTATGATGCATTTATCTCTTTAGAATAACAGACTGTCTTGAAATAAAGAGTTATGAATGATTTCATTAAAAACATTTTTTTTTTAAAGTTTAATATTGGTGTTGGTTTATACCGTCTTTGGATCTTACCATAATTGATTGTTTTATTTTTCGTTATATAATGTCGTGCCACTCAAAATGCCATTTATTTTATTTCAAATGTGTTAGAATAGTTTCATTATTATCTCTGATATTCCATTAATTTGACAATTAAAAAATAAGTGTTAAATTTTAACAAATAAATTTCTGGGTAGCGCTGACAACAGGACACCATCTGGTAGCGCTGACAACATGGTGTCCTCCATTATATAATTTTACCCACTTAAATAGACTTTATGGTGCATTTATCACTTTAACATGGCAGACTTTCTTGAAATAAAGACTTACAAATGGTTTCATTTGCAAAATAATACAAAAGAAATGTGTTTAAATACTAGTGTTGGTTTGTGTCATCTATGCACATTACCATGGTTCATATCAAAATGTCGTTATATAATGTCTCACCACTCAAAATGACAATTTTTCATAGCGGATGTGTTAGAATAGTTTCATTACCACCAGGAATAACCCATATATACGGTAATTTACAATATAAAGAGCTTAATAAAGATTCAAAAATTCTGGGTAGCGCTGACAACAGGGACGCCAACTGGTAGCGCTGACAACATGGTGTCCTACATTACATAATTTTACCTACTTAAACAGACTTTATGGTGCATTTATCACTTTTAACTTACAGATTACCTTGAAATGAAGACATGTTTTCAATGATAGAAAAAAAAGTAAAATATAAAGAGCTTAATAAAAAAAATAATAATTTCTGGGTAGCGCTGACAACAGGGACACCAACTGGTAGCGCTGACAACATGGTGTCCTCCATTATCATTACATGATTTTCACCTACTTAAACAGACTTTATGGTGCATTTATCACTTTTAACTTACAGATTACTTTGAAATGAAGACTTTTATATGTATCCAATGATAAAAAAAAAAAGAATAAGATTTAAATTTGAGAAAAAAATTGTGGGCAACACAGACAACAACAAGGACGCCACTGTCATCCATCCACTAAAAGAAAATTGTATGAATTAAATTTCTTGTGAATTGAAAGATATGTCTGCTACAAGAATAAATGTGTATTGTATTGGCAAATTTGGCCTTATGGTTAAGAACTTAACTCTGAACAAGCTATTCTACACATAGAAGGCCCATTCAGTGGCCAGGTAGCGCTGACAACGGGCCTTTTACATGTGGACACCATACTGTTTTTGTGCTCTCTTGACCAATCAAAACATCCCACACATTTGAAACTTTGTATGAATAATGATCTTTAGTAGTTGTTTGAAAGTAGTAAACTTTTGACTTGGGCAGAAGTAGTCCCTAGGTGAAAATTTTAATAATGTAGGTAGCGCTGACAACGCATTTTGTGGACACGACAATGACCAAAGATTTTTAAAAAAATTGTAAAAAATCTATTTAACAATTATATTTACTGTTCATGCACATACATTGTCAACAATATGTTTTTGGATAACTAAATAAGAAAAAAATGGGTCTTAGAGATTGTTGAGGCAAAGAAAATCTGCATTATTTTTTATTATATTTGAGGACACCACATGTTGTCAGCGCTACCTGGTATTTAAAATGTTATTTTAAAACACACTTTTTGGTAAAATCCACAAAATTGTTGCTATAAAGGAAGGACTACTACTCATCTTGGGTGTGCATGCATATGTGTGCAGAATCTTTTGTGGTTTCTGAAAAAATAGAAACCTTATGCAAGACTGTTGGGCATGTCACAAAACTAAGCACCCAAAATGCCCATTTTTTCAAGACAAAATTGTTTATTAAACACATTTTGGTAAATGCACAGCTAAAAGAAACATTTTATATGATTCTTACAACTATTTAGAGCTGAAATACACAAATGAATGATATCTCATTGTTTGACTTGATTTTTTATTGTTTAATAAATAGGATAGGTCACAATGACCCAGTTTTCAGGAGAGTTACCCACATAACAAACAAAAAACTTCACCCCCACTCTCTCTCTCTCTCTCTCTCTCTCTCTCTCTCTCTCTCTCTCTCTCTCTCTCTCTCTCTCTCTCTCTCCTCTCTCTCTTGGTCCTTGACAAAGGGGAGCTGTGCCCTCCCACCCCCTACTAGGTGGGATCGAAGTAAACTCCAGGCAATCTGGATCAGCATAACAATGCCTTGCACAGGTAGGAGGGGGACAGGAATTCTAAATGAATAATGCGTGCGCACGCACACACACATACATATACGCGAACGCGTGTATACAATATACATATACGCGAACGCGTGCATACACACACAATATCCCCTCAAAGACTATTTTATTTTCAATGTCATGCGACACACACACACTGCGCGCGCAAATCCTCTCAAGGAATCTAAGTATTTTCAAATGTAATGCGACACACACACACACACACACACACACACACACACACACACACACACACAAAGCATGGCTAAAGAACGAAATTGCTCTCGTCTCGCCTTTGCCTGGTCTAAAAATAACCCCCAACAAATTCTGTGAGGTCGAGAATAACTGGAAGCAGAAGGGACCAAAAGGAGACCTAACCCTTTCAAATCGATAAGCCCTGCTTTTGAACATTCACCCCAACAACTTTTCCCCCCTTTCTTCTGTCACTGAGGGAGTGGTCAAGCAACCGAAGCACGACGGATAGTGTCCAGTGGCCGTGTGCGAGCTGCTGGACATGCCTCGGTGATGGACCAAAGAAGTTGAAGGGGGGAGAAACGGGGGGAAGGTGTAGCAGCGAAAAGAAAGGGAGTGTGTAAGATTAGGGTGTCGCTATCGGGAGTCATTGTTGTTAAAAGGTTAAATCAAACAGTTTCTCCTGAGGGTGTTTGGGGCTTAACATTACCATAGAGTAGAGCAGTGTAAAATGACACGTTCTCGTCAATTTCGGTTAAATCCTAGATTGGTATATATTGTATGCAGCGCTGATTTCTTCTGAATAGCGCCTTGAATTAGGCAAGGGATAGGGTTAGAATCAGCTTAGGGCAATTATAATCACATGTACAAATTTAAATACAATTTGAAGGTAACCCCAAAACGGTCGATCAAAGCATCATCGTATTAATAAATGCTAAATCACCTATTTTGTCACTGAAACATTTTAGATGAATTTGTCATGTAAATGTGGGACCTTTCTGCAAGCCATTGTTGAGTTGAGTGAGTCATAGTTCGTTTTTCCTTGTGGATTACTTTAATTTGTCACTGTTTCAGTAACACAAAAATAACCGTAAACTGATTCTAGCTCTCTCCCTTATCCGATTCCAGGGGCCAACTGAACGGCTGTTGTGTAGGGCTGGGCTACAATGCTCATCATGGAAAAGCCTTGTCCAGGAGCATAGCTGCCAACTGAACGGCTGTTGTGTAGAGCTGGGCTACAATGCTCATCATGGAAAAGCCTTGTCCAGGAGCATAGCTGCCAACTGAACGGCTGTTGTGTAGTGCTGGGCTACAATGCTCATCATGGAAAAGCCTTGTCCAGGAGCATAGCTGCCAACTGAACGGCTGTTGTGTAGAGCTGGGCTACAATGCTCATCATGGAAAAGCCTTGTCCAGGAGCATAGCTGCCAACTGAACGGCTGTTGTGTAGGGCTGGGCTACAATGCTCATCATGGAAAAGCCTTGTCCAGGAGCATAGCTGCCAACTGAACGGCTGTTGTGTAGTGCTGGGCTACAATGCTCATCATGGAAAAGCCTTGTCCAGGAGCATAGCTGCCAACTGAACGGCTGTTGTGTAGAGCTGGGCTACAATGCTCATCATGGAAAAGCCTTGTCCAGGAGCATAGCTGCCAACTGAACGGCTGTTGTGTAGAGCTGGGCTACAATGCTCATCATGGAAAAGCCTTGTCCAGGAGCATAGCTGCCAACTGAACGGCTGTTGTGTAGTGCTGGGCTACAATGCTCATCATGGAAAAGCCTTGTCCAGGAGCATAGCTGCCAACTGAACGGCTGTTGTGTAGTGCTGGGCTACAATGCTCATCATGGAAAAGCCTTGTCCAGGAGCATAGCTGCCAACTGAACGGCTGTTGTGTAGTGCTGGGCTACAATGCTCATCATGGAAAAGCCTTGTCCAGGAGCATAGCTGCCAACTGAACGGCTGTTGTGTAGTGCTGGGCTACAATGCTCATCATGGAAAAGCCTTGTCCAGGAGCA
>CM065681.1:95726738-95729238 GCA_017654935.2 Phymorhynchus buccinoides
ATGAGACAATGAGACAATGAGACAATGAGACAATGAGACACAATGAGACAATGAGACAATGAGACACAATGAGACACAATGAGACAATGAGACAATGAGACACAATGAGACAATGAGACACAATGAGACAATGAGACAATGAGACACAATGAGACAATGAGACACAATGAGACAATGAGACAATGAGACACAATGAGACAATGAGACACAATGAGACAATGAGACAATGAGACACAATGAGACAATGAGACAATGAGACACAATGAGACAATGAGACAATGAGACAATGAGACATCCCCATCTTCCTCCTCTTCCTCCTTCTTCTCCCCATCTTCCTCCTCTTCCTCCTTCTTCTCCCCATCTTCCTCCTCTTCCTCCTTCTTCTCCCCATCTTCCTCCTCTTCCTCCTTCTTCTCCCCATCTTCCTCCTCTTCCTCCTTCTTCTCCCCATCCTTCCTCCTTCTTCTCCCCATCTTCCTCCTCTTCCTTCTTCTCCCCATCTTCCTCCCATCCTCCTTCTCCCCTCTTCCTCCTTCCTTCTCCCCATCTTCCTCCTCTTCCTCTTCTCTCCTCTTCCTCCTTCTTCTCCCCATCTTCCTCCTCTTCCTCCTTCTCCCCATCTTCCTCCTCTTCCTCCTTCTTCTCCTCATCTTCCTCCTTCTTCATCTTCCTTCTTCCTCCTTCTTCTCCCCATCTTCCTCCTCTTCCTCCTTCTTCTCCTCTTCTTCCTCCTCTTCCTCCTTCTTCTCCCCATCTTCCTCCTCTTCCTCCTTCTTCTCCCCATCTTCCTCCTCCTTCTCCCCATCTTCCTCCTCTTCCTCCTTCTTCTCCCCATCTTCCTCCTCTTCCTCCTTCTTCTCCCCATCTTCCTCCTCTTCCTCCTTCTTCTCCCCATCTTCCTCCTCTTCCTCCTTCTTCTCCCCATCTTCTCTCCTCCTCTTCCTCCTTCTTCTCCCCATCTTCCTCCTCTTCCTCCTTCTTCTCCCCATCTTCCTCCTCTTCCTCCTTCTTCTCCCCATCTTCCTCCTCTTCCTCCTTCTCCCCATCTTCCTCCTCTTCCTCCTTCTTCTCCCCATCTTCCTCCTCTTCCTCCTTCTTCTCCCCATCTTCCTCCTCTTCCTCCTTCTTCTCCTCTTCTTCCTCCTCTTCCTCCTTCTTCTCCCCATCTTCCTCCTCTTCCTCCTTCTTCCCCATCTTCCTCCTCTTCCTCCTTCTTCTCCCCATCTTCCTCCTCTTCCTCCTTCTTCTCCCCATCTTCCTCCTCTTCCTCCTTCTTCTCCCCATCTTCCTCCTCTTCCTCCTTCTTCTCCCCATCTTCCTCCTCTTCCTCCTTCTCCCCATCTTCCTCCTCTTCCTCCTTCTTCTCCCCATCTTCCTCCTCTTCCTCCTTCTTCTCTCCATCTTCCTCCTCTTCCTCCTTCTTCTCCTCATCTTCCTCCTCTTCCTCCTTCTTCTCCCCATCTTCCTCCTCTTCCTCCTTCTTCTCCCCATCTTCCTCCTCTTCCTCCTTCTTCTCCCCATCTTCCTCCTCTTCCTCCTTCTTCTCCCCATCTTCCTCCTCTTCCTCCTTCTTCTCCCCATCTTCCTCCTCTTCCTCCTTCTTCTCCCCATCTTCCTCCTCTTCCTCCTTCTTCTCCCCATCTTCCTCCTCTTCCTCCTTCTTCTCCCCATCTTCCTCCTCTTCCTCCTACGTGTATGACTTCTCCTCTATGACCTGCTAGCTGCCGGTGTGTGTTTGGCGGTGGTCCCCATTACAGACCCAGGCATTGGATTTTCATGGCGGCATCAAAGAAGCAATCCCAACGGGTAGCTATCTAAACTGGTGTGCACCAATAAACAACTGTTTACTTTCTCCTTCATGTTTGTCTACCTGCCTCTGTCTCTCCACCTTTCGCTCTGTCTGTCTGTCTGTCTGTCTGTCTGTCTGTCTCTCTCTCTCTCTCTCTCTCTCTCTCTCTCTCTCTCTCTCTCTCTCTCTCTCTCTCTCTCTCACACACACACACACACACACACACACACACACACACACACACACACACACACACACACACACACACACTATCTGAATGTGCCGTGCGCAAGCATGCTTGTTTGTGCGTGTTAGTGTGTACGCCATGTCTGTGTGTGTGTGCATATATGTGTGTGTGTGTGTATGTGTGTGCGTGTGCGTGCGCGCGCGCGTTTGTGTGTTCGTGCGTGCATGCGTGTGTGTGAGTGCTTGCGCTCGCTTGTAAGTGTCAGTCTGTATTGTTTTGTTTTTACTCGCGCGTGTGTGTGAGTAGGTGTGTGAGTACGCGCGCGCGCGTGCGTATGTGTGTATAAATTAAACACCCTTTGCTATAAATCTATCCATAAAGCTGCTCCATCTTACCTCTGCGACAATATTTCCATCTATACGCCAGCTCGCACTTTACGTTTCTCTCCAGATCCCTAGGTATAAGCTTTCAACTGTTGGTCGGCGCTCTTTTGCTGTCTCAGGACCGACATCTTGGAACAAACT
>CM065681.1:95734238-95736738 GCA_017654935.2 Phymorhynchus buccinoides
ACACTGAGCAACACACTGCCATGTGGGGATGTACACTGTACACTGTACACTGAGCAACACACTGCCATGTAGGGATGTACACTGTACACTGAGCAACACAGTGCCATGTGGGGATGTACACTGTACACTGAGCAGCACACTGCCATGTGGGGATGTACACTGTACACTGAGCAGCACACTGCCATGTGGGGATGTACACTGAGCAACACACTGCCATGTGGGGATGTACACTGTACACTGAGCAACACACTGCCATGTGGGGATGTACACTGTACACTGAGCAGCACACTGCCATGTGGGGATGTACACTGTACACTGAGCAACACACTGCCATGTGGGGATGTACACTGTACACTGAGCAGCACACTGCCATGTGGGGATGTACACTGTACACTGAGCAGCACACTGCCATGTGGGGATGTACACTGTACACTCAGCAACACACTGCCATGTGGGGATGTACACTGTACACTGAGCAGCACACTGCCATGTGGGGATGTACACTGTACGCTGAGCAACACACTGCCATGTGGGGATGTACACTGTACACTGAGCAACACACTGCCATGTGGGGATGTACACTGAGCAACACATTGCCATGTGGGGATGTACACTGTACACTGAGCAGCACACTGCCATGTGGGGATGTACACTGTACACTGAGCAACACACTGCCATGTGGGGATGTACACTGTACACTGAGCAGCACACTGCCATGTGGGGATGTACGCTGTACACTGAGCAACACACTGCCATGTGGGGATGTACACTGTACACTGAGCAGCACACTGCCATGTGGGGATGTACACTGTACACTGAGCACACACTGCCATGTGGGGATGTACACTGTACACTGAGCAGCACACTGCCATGTGGGGATGTACACTGTACACTGAGCAGCACACTGCCATGTGGGGATGTACACTGAGCAACACACTGCCATGTGGGGATGTACACTGTACACTGAGCAACACACTGCCATGTGGGGATGTACACTGTACACTGAGCAACACACTGCCATGTGGGGATGTACACTGTACACTGAGCAGCACACTGCCATGTGGGGATGTACACTGTACACTGAGCAGCACACTGCCATGTGGGGATGTACACTGTACACTGAGCAGCACACATGTGTACACTGTACATGTGGGGATGTACACTGTACACTGAGCAGCACACTGCCATGTGGGGATGTACACTGTACACTGAGCAACACACTGCCATGTGGGGATGTACACTGAGCAACACACTGCCATGTGGGGATGTACACTGTACACTGAGCAACACACTGCCATGTGGGGATGTACACTGTACACTGAGCAGCACACTGCCATGTGGGGGTGTACACTGTACACTGAGCAACACACTACCATGTGGGGATGTACACTGTACACTGAGCAGCACACTGCCATGTGGGGATGTACACTGTACACTGAGCAACACACTGCCATGTGGGGATGTACACTGTACACTGAGCAACACACTGCCATGTGGGGATGTACACTGAGCAGCACACTGCCATGTGGGGATGTACACTGTACACTGAGCAGCACACTGCCATGTGGGGATGTACACTGTACACTGAGCAACACACTGCCATGTGGGGATGTACACTGTACACTGAGCAACACACTGCCATGTGGGGATGTACACTGTACACTGAGCAGCACACTGCCATGTGGGGATGTACACTGTACACTGAGCAACACACTGCCATGTGGGGATGTACACTGTACACTGAGCAGCACACTGCCATGTGGGGATGTACACTGTACACTGAGCAGCACACTGCCATGTGGGGATGTACACTGTACACTGAGCAACACACTGCCATGTGGGGATGTACACTGTACACTGAGCAACACACTGCCATGTGGGGATGTACACTGTACACTGAGCAGCACACTGCCATGTGGGGATGTACACTGTACACTGAGCAACACACTGCCATGTGGGGATGTACACTGTACACTGAGCAACACACTGCCATGTGGGGATGTACACTGTACACTGAGCAACACACTGCCATGTGGGGATGTACACTGTACACTGAGCAACACACTGCCATGTGGGGATGTACACTGTACACTGAGCAACACACTGCCATGTGGGGATGTACACTGTACACTGAGCAGCACACTGCCATGTGGGGATGTACACTGTACACTGAGCAACACACTGCCATGTGGGGATGTACACTGAGCAGCACACTGCCATGTGGGGATGTACACTGTACACTGAGCAGCACACTGCCATGTGGGGATGTACACTGTACACTGAGCAGCACACTGCCATGTGGGGATGTACACTGTACACTGAGCAGCACACTGCCATGTGGGGATGTACACTGTACACTGAGCAACACACTGCCATGTGGGGATGTACACTGTACACTGAGCAACACACTGCCATGTGGGGATGTACACTGTACACTGAGCAGCACACTGCCATGTGGGGATGTACACTGTACACTGAGCAACACACTGCCATGTGGGGA
>CM065681.1:95741738-95746738 GCA_017654935.2 Phymorhynchus buccinoides
CTTCTTCTTCAGAAGTAGGCCTACAACCAGAAAACGAGAGGTTATTTCTTGTTCTCTATATAACTAAGGGATTTGTATTATCAGTCACGGATACGCGCTTGCGCATGTGCGTGTGTGCGTGTATGCGTGTGTATGTGTGCATGTATACACGTAGGGTCTCTGTGCGTGCGGCCTCTGCAAACTAAAATCACGAGCATGTGTTGGAAAGTACAGGATTTGGGGGTCATGCTAAGATTCTAAGAAAATGAAGCTTGTGTGTGTTAGAGAGTCGTATCTGACTATGACTTCCAGATAACAGAGGAGACAGTTGGTATTCTGGAAAACTGGACCGGGAAATAGTGGGGATGCCTTGCACAGGGTACATCTACACCCTTGGCCAAAAGGACACAGCTGGCCTTCTGGTGTGAGGGCTACTGTCGTTCACAAACATTGAGCTGTCTCAATCCGCTGATTGTTCTTGAGTCTTCTTCTCGTCAATCGGCCACCTTCATCAGGTTGAAGATTTTGCCGATATTCCAAAAAAACAAAAAACAAAACGTTTTCCACTTTACTGTCACAGGAGTGTACAATCAGTCGACATGTAGCGTCAAGTTGTTCGTTGCAGCAGGAAGCAAAATAAACAGAACTAAAAATCAACATAAACCAAAAGAACTAAAACTTGAGGTCTCCCTAGCGTTTCATGACTCGGGTCAGGCCAATCCGGCTACCGTAGCGGCCACCGGGGGCAAACCCCGACCGGCACAGCTCTAACTTAACTGCCACCTTTTGCTAGGGAGGGAGCGATAGACTTAGAATGAGAGGGAGTTGAGCTTCGGCTTGTGGAGGGTGTTTACATTGGGTAGGTCCCGATTGGCCTTTTCCCATCTCGCCCGGCCTTTCTTTGATCTATAATGCAGTGGGCCACTTCACGTGATTTCCCTTTGGCGAGGAGTGCCATTTCGCCCTTTCCAGAGTTCCATTTCGCCCTTTTCTCACTCAAATATTTTGTATTAATGTTTCAAAGAAAGTAATGCGCTTATCCCTTACCTTATTTCTTACCTCCTTTTACTTATTTGCGGATATGCACACGAGGAGAGAAACAGAGAGATCAAGTGAGCGAGATAAACTTGCAGTCATGTTATTGTCATGAGAGAATGGACAAAAATGCTTTTCAGAAGCTTTTTTCAAAAATATAAATTATTTATGCTTTTATTGTAATGTCTCAAAGAAAGTAATGCATCATTACTTTAGTGCTTTTTGTGGAGTGAGCGCGAGAAAAACACACATGCAACACAACAACAACAGAGAGAGAGAGAGAGGGGGGGGGTGTACAATGAGAGAGGAGACAGGGGCCAGAGAGACAGAGAGAAAGAGAGGGGAGGAGAGAGAAAGAGAGGGGTCTTTGCAAAAGAAATTAAAGGGCCAAATGGCACTCCCTTTTTTCTTGCATTACACAAAGGGCCAAATGGGACTCCCTTTTTTCTTGCATTACACAAAGGGCCAAATGGGACTCCCTTTCTTCTTGCATTACACAAAGGGCCAAATGGGACTCCCTTTTTTCTTGCATTACACAAAGGGCCAAATGGCACTCCCTTTCTTCTTGCATTACACAAAGGGCCAAATGGGACTCCCTTTCTTCTTGCATTACACAAAGGGCCAAATGGGACTCCCTTTTTTCTTGCATTACACAAAGGGCCAAATGGGACTCCCTTTTTTCTTGCATTACACAAAGGGCCAAATGGCACTCCCTTTTTTCTTGCATTACACAAAGGGCCAAATGGCACTCCCTTTTATCTTGCATTACACAAAGGGCCAAATGGGACTCCCTTTTATCTTGCATTACACAAAGGGCCAAATGGCACTCCCTTTTTTCTTGCATTACACAAAGGGCCAAATGGCACTCCCTTTTTTCTTGCATTACACAAAGGGCCAAATGGGACTCCCTTTTTTCTTGCATTACACAAAGGACCAAATGGGACTCCCTTTTTTCTTGCATTACACAAAGGGCCAAATGGGACTCCCTTTTTTCTTGCATTACACAAAGGGCCAAATGGGACTCCCTTTTATCTTGCATTACACAAAGGGCCAAATGGGACTCCCTTTCTTCTTGCATTACACAAAGGGCCAAATGGGACTCCCTTTTTTTTTGCATTACACAAAGGGCCAAATGGGACTCCCAAATGGGACTTTTTTCTTGCATTACACAAAGGGCCAAATGGGACTCCCTTTTTTCTTGCATTACACAAAGGGCCAAATGGCACTCCCTTTCTTCTTGCATTACACAAAGGGCCAAATGGGACTCCCTTTTTTTCTTGCATTACACAAAGGGCCAAATGGCACTCCCTTTCTTCTTGCATTACACAAAGGGCCAAATGGGACTCCCTTTTTTCTTGCATTACACAAAGGGCCAAATGGCACTCCCTTTCTTCTTGCATTACACAAAGGGCCAAATGGCACTCCCTTTTTTCTTGCATTACGCAAAGGGCCAAATGGCACTCCCTTTTTTCTTGCATTACACAAAGGGCCAAATGGGACGTCCCCTTACATTAGCCTGACAGGTAGCAGGGACTGTGCCAAGGGAGCTCACTTTACCCAAACAAGGTCTCAATGTCTGTTTAGTTAGTTCCCCTGACAAAAGCAAAAGGAGAAGGAGTATTGTGTACTTTGTGTTCTTACTCAGAGTTATAAAGATTCCAGACATGAAAATAAAAAGAAGAAAAACTAAGCAAAATACCTTGGGGAAATGTTCGGCCAGCTTACTGCTGTCCTTTGTCAACCCCTGCTGAGGTTGAAGTCTGGGGGCTGTTGTTTCTGCCTTGTGAACTGTGTTCGCTGCTGGCCTGTGTCAACTCCTACTGAGGTTGAAGTCTGTTGTTTCTGCCTTGTGAACTGTGTTCGCTGCTGGCCTGTGTCAACTCCTACTGAGGTTGAAGTCTGTTGTTTCTGCCTTGTGATCTGTGTTCACTGCTGGCCTGTGTCAACCGCTGCTGAGGTTGAAGTCTGGGGACTGTTGTTTCTGCCTTGTGAACTGTGTTCGCTGCTGGCCTGAGTCAACTCCTACTGAGGTTGAAGTCTGTTGTTTCTGCCTTGTGATCTGTGTTCACTGCTGGCCTGTGTCAACTCCTACTGAGGTTGAAGTCTGTTGTTTCTGCCTTGTGATCTGTGTTCACTGCTGGCCTGTGTCAACCGCTGCTGAGGTTGAAGTCTGGGGACTGTTGTTTCTGCCTTGTGAACTGTGTTCACTGCTGGCCTTTGTCAACCGCTGCTGAGGTTGAAGTCTGGGGGCTGTTGTTTCTGCCTTGTGAACTGTGTTCACTGCTGGCCTGTGTCAACTCCTACTGAGGTTGAAGTCTGTTGTTTCTGCCTTGTGGTCTGCTGGCCTGTGTCAACCGCTGCTGAGGTTGAAGTCTGGGGACTGTTGTTTCTGCCTTGTGAACTGTGTTCACTGCTGGCCTTTGTCAACCGCTGCTGAGGTTGAAGTCTGGGGGCTGTTGTTTCTGCCTTGTGAACTGTGTTCACTGCTGGCCTGTGTCAACCGCTGCTGAGGTTGAAGTCTGGGGGCTGTTGTTTCTGCCTTGTGAACTGTGTTCACTGCTGGCCTTTGTCAACCCCTACTGAGGTTGAAGTCTGGAGGCTGTTGTTTCTGCCTTGTGAACTGTGTTCACTGCTGGATTGGATCAGTAAGTTGTTGTAGATGGGAGGTAGCTCACACCCAAGGTCTCTATTTAGGCTGGGTTTTCTTTCCCTTATTTCTATAGCTTCTTTTACTTTCTTTTTTTGTGAGTTGGGGTTCAGTTGCTAGAATATTTGTTTGGAAACTGCTGGTATGGTGGACTTTCATTGACAGGTGTTCACAGTATGCCGAAGATGCTCTGTTGGTGTGTTCGTTTAGCCTAACTTTGAATGGCCGTCCTGGTTCTCCAATGTAAATGGCCCACATCATCACATCACACTGAATGTGATATATCATATGACTCCACTCTTCTTATCAGCCTCTGTCTTGGCCTTCACCTTTGTGACTTGGGAGCGAATGGAATTGATTGGTTTGTGCAGTAGCTGGACGCCATGTTGGCTAAAGGTCCTTGACAAACGTTCAGACACTCCTTTCACTCACAGTGACGCGTTTCTTCTATGTGGGCTCTCTGGGTTTGGGAATATTGAATATCCAGGGAGGACAGCCTTTGAAGCGATGTTCTTCTGTCTGTCTGCTCTCTTCTGTGGTGCAGTGTGTTCGGGCTCCATGCAGGAGGGTTCTGGCCACTGAGCGTTTGTGTTGCAAGGGGTGATTAGAGGTCAAAGGCAGGTACTGATCTGTGTGGGTGGCCTTCTGGTACATTGATGTTTCCATTGTTCCATCTTTGCAGTTTTTCACTTTCATGTCCAGGAATGGGACTTGTTGATCCTGTTCTGGTTCATTGGTGAACTGGATGTTGGGATTGATGGAGTTGAGATGGTTAATGAAATTGTTCTTTTCTGATTCAGAAACATGTCCCAAGATACTTTGTTTTGTTTTTCTTCTTATTTTCATTTCTGGAACCTTTGTGACGCTGAGTAAGAACACATCATGACCACACCAGAGGCAGAAAGAGTAAGAACACAAACAACATGACCACACCAGAGGCGGAAAGAGTAAGAACACAAACAACATGACTACACCAGAGGTGGAAAGAGTAAGAACACAAACAACATGACCACACCAGAGGCAGAAAGAGTAAGAACACAACACCAGACATGACCACACCAGAGGCGGAAAGAGTAAGAACACAAACAACATGACCACACCAGAGGTGGAAAGAGTAAGAACACAAACAACATGACCACACCAGAGGCAGAAAGAGTAAGAACACAAACAACATGACCACACCAGAGGCGGAAAGAGTAAGAACACAAACAACATGACTACACCAGAGGCGGAAAGAGTAAGAACACAAACAACATGACCACACCAGAGGCGGAAAGAGTAAGAACACAAACAACATGACCACACCAGAGGCGGAAAGAGTAAGAACACAAACAAAATG
>CM065681.1:95754238-95771738 GCA_017654935.2 Phymorhynchus buccinoides
TTTCTGTCTCTGATCATAATGCTTGTCTTTCTGTCTGTCTCTTTCTGTCTCTGATCATAATGCTTGTCTTTCTGTCTGTCTCTTTCTGTCTCTGATCATAATGCTTGTCTTTCTGTCTGTCTCTTTCTGTCTCTGATCATAATGCTTGTCTTTCTGTCTGTCTCTTTCTGTCTCTGATCATAATGCTTGTCTTTCTGTCTGTCTCTTTCTGTCTCTGATCATAATGCTTGTCTTTCTGTCTGTCTCTTTCTGTCTCTGATCATAATGCTTGTCTTTCTGTCTGTCTCTTTCTGTCTCTGATCATAATGCTTGTCTTTCTGTCTGTCTCTTTCTGTCTGATCATAATGCTTGTCTTTCTGTCTGTCTCTTTCTGTCTCTGATCATAATGCTTGTCTTTCTGTCTGTCTCTTTCTGTCTCTGATCATAATGCTTGTCTTTCTGTCTGTCTCTTTCTGTCTCTGATCATAATGCTTGTCTTTCTGTCTGTCTCTTTCTGTCTCTGATCATAATGCTTGTCTTTCTGTCTGTCTCTTTCTGTCTCTGATCATAATGCTTGTCTTTCTGTCTGTCTCTTTCTGTCTCTGATCATAATGCTTGTCTTTCTGTCTGTCTCTTTCTGTCTCTGATCATAATGCTTGTCTTTCTGTCTGTCTCTTTCTGTCTCTGATCATAATGCTTGTCTTTCTGTCTGTCTCTTTCTGTCTCTGATCATAATGCTTGTCTTTCTGTCTGTCTCTTTCTGTCTCTGATCATAATGCTTGTCTTTCTGTCTGTCTCTTTCTGTCTGATCATAATGCTTGTCTTTCTGTCTGTCTCTTTCTGTCTCTGATCATAATGCTTGTCTTTCTGTCTGTCTCTTTCTGTCTCTGATCATAATGCTTGTCTTTCTGTCTGTCTCTTTCTGTCTCTGATCATAATGCTTGTCTTTCTGTCTGTCTCTTTCTGTCTCTGATCATAATGCTTGTCTTTCTGTCTGTCTCTTTCTGTCTCTGATCATAATGCTTGTCTTTCTGTCTGTCTCTTTCTGTCTCTGATCATAATGCTTGTCTTTCTGTCTGTCTCTTTCTGTCTCTGATCATAATGCTTGTCTTTCTGCGGGGTTTTTCTGTCTCTTATGAGAAGCTGATAAGATGATAACGGAAGAATAGCCTAGGTCATACGCAAGAATAGCCTAGGTCATACGGGAGAATAGCCTAGGTCATACGGAAGAATAGCCTAGGTCATACGGAAGAATAGCCTAGGTCATACGGAAGAATAGCCTAGCCTGTAGGTCATACATATGAGAGAGAGAAAAGAAAGAAAAAAAGTAACAGAATATGGCAATGGTTTGCTCTGTAATGAATACATTTATAAAATTAGATTTGAAAAACGGGAACAGAAGAAATAAACCCCCAAGAAACAAAGCCTTTGAAGAATTAAGCATAACATAAACTTACAGAAAAGACAGCAACTAGAATCCAAAACACATTAAACCTAAAAATAAAAAAGAGGGGTACGTGATGGTGGGGGAGAGAAAGAGACGGACAGACAGACAGACAGACAGACAGACGGACAGACAGACGGACAGACGGACACAGACAGACAGACAGACGGACATACAGACGGACAGACGGACACAGACAGACAGACAGACAGACGGACAGACAGAACAAAACAGTCCAGACCAAAAACCCATGTTATACTAATGGACTTCCTTGAAAGTAATAAAATGGCACGGAGAGACCAAATTGTCCGTGTTTCGTGGTTATTTGGAGACACTTTGCACAGCCTACACAATGATGTATTGTCACATATTGACACAATGATGTATTGTCACATATTGACTCTCCGTGACTCGGAGAAAAGTCCGGGGGTGGGAGGGGACACAATTAGAGAATCGCGACCTACAGCAAATACAGTAATACAGCAATGCAGTAATACAGTAATACAGCAATGCAGTAATACAGTAATACAGCAATGCAGTAATACAGTAATACAGTAATACAGTCATACAGTAATACAGCAATGCAGTAATACAGCAATGCAGTAATACAGTAATACAGTAATACAGTAATACAGTAATACAGCAATGCAGTAATACAGTAATACAGCAATGCAGTAAAGCAGTCCAATGTGTAAGGCATGCTGTTAGTGATCTCTGTAGGAGAACGCATGAAGCAGTCCAATGTGTAAGGCATGCTGTTAGTGATCTCTGTAGGAGAACGCATGAAGCAGTCCAATGTGTAAGGCATGCTTTTAGTGATCTCTGTAGGAGAACGCATGAAGCAGTCCAATGTGTAAGGCATGCTGTTAGTGATCTCTGTAGGAGAACGCATCAAGCAGTCCAATGTGTAAGGCATGCTGTTAGTGATCTCTGTAGGAGAACGCATCAAGCAGTCCAATGTGTAAGGCATGCTGTTAGTGATCTCTGTAGGAGAACGCATCAAGCAGTCCAATGTGTAAGGCATGCTGTTAGTGATCTCTGTAGGAGAACGCATGGCTTGGTCTTTTTTATCGGTGGAAAAACCCTTCAAGATTTCAAATGGAATAGATTTGTCATGACATTTTGTGATTAGTAGTGGGGAAAACATGGGAGAAACATATCAAACTTTTGATTTTATTATTCATGGGGGGATTAAAATATGCATTAATGAATGTGTGTGTTATTTATTTTAGAACGGCTCAAAACAATGTGAACAGATTTTAAAGGAAATATGTGAACACTTTGAATCTCGTGTTATAAATCAGCCATTAGATTTTGGATTTTGTGGAATCAGCAGGTGATGTGTCTGTGTGTAGTATTAGGAATTTTACCAAATAAAATTTAAAAAAGATTTTGTGTGAAATGTTGTGGAGCTTTAAAAAGGCCTACATTGTGCGGATCTTTCTTCTTCTTCTTCCTTTTCTAACAATACAACAAACAAACAACTACACGACAAGTGTAAAGTGACGTTATTTTATTCACAAGACACTGAAAACAAAACTACTGGATATTTCGGCGAATTCGCCTTTATCAACATAGACAAACAATTAAACAGCAAACAGCAAATATAGCAAAAGGAGCAAAAAGTAGGCAACAAAAGGAGAGAAAAAAAGAAGATCAAAATAAAAATTAAAATACTTCCCCTCTACAGTCCAATGCGTAAATGATACAACTAAGTTGAAACCAAAGAGCAAGGCATGCATTTGTGAACACTTAGAGGGGAAGTATTGTTTTTTTATTTTGATCTTGTTGTTTTTTTGCTCCTTTTGTTGCCTGCTTTTTGCTCCTTTTGCTATATTTGCTGTTTGCTGTTTTCTTGTTTGTCTGTGTTGATAAAGTGTGTGTGTGTGTGTGTGTGTGTGTGTGTGTGTGTGTGTGTGTGTGTGTGTGTGTGTGTGTGTGTGTGTGTGTGTGTGTGTGTGTTGTGATTACTCTTACAGTTTCTGTTTGGCTTTACCCTTGTTAACTTATACAAAATTAAATGTAAATTTGTTTGCTTATGTTATTCATTGTTTGCCAATCTATGTGCATGTTGAGCAAAGAATCTCTTTCATTTTCTTTTTAAAAAAGACAATAAAAGAATTGAATTGAATTGAAAGCTTATGTGTCCGGTTTTCAGTTTTCCCAGCTGCATTCAGCCGACACATTCCGATTTCTGAGCCCAAAGGAGAACATTATCTGGAAGATTTGTAAGGGAGAAAAGTCAGGAGAATCTGAATCTGGCTACGCTGCTCTGTCCCACTGGACACTATTACTTATACAGCGTTGTGCGTTGCGACAGAAGGAAAAATAAACCAAACTAAAAAATCAACACAAAAACAAAAGAACTAAAAGTAGAAGTCTCCCCCGCGTTTCATGACTCGGGTCAGGCCAATAGCGGCCCCCGGGGACGTACCCCGACCGGCACAGCCCCAACCATCATTGTCACTTTTTGCTGGGGAGGGAGTGATACAGTTAGAATGACAGAGTGTTGAGCTCCTGCTTGAAAGATACCAAGCAGGGAGCTTCTGCTGCAGATGCTGGGAGCGCGTTCCAAATTGGAACCGTCCTTGGAAGGAAGCTGAATTTGAAACAGTTTGTATTCTGGGGGAACTACCAAAATTTGTTCGAGTGATTCATTCTTGTTCGTGTTGGCATGTTGGTAAGATATTGATTACACTTGATGTCAACAAGGTTATTGATGATTTTGAAGAATACTGTGAGCTGGATCTTCTGTCTCCTAGATTCTAGTGTTTCCCAGCCTAGTTCGTCCAGCATTGATGTGACGCTGCTGGTGTTGTGGTAGCGGTTGGTTGCATACCTGGCTGCTCTGCGTTGTACCATTTCGATCTTTGATATCTGGTCCTGGTGGTATGGACTCCAGACTGAGCAGCAGTAGTCAAGGTGGGGACGAACGAGGGTCTTGTATGCGTTGGCTTTTGTTTCTGTTTGGGGGCTCTTCAGATTTCGTCTTAGAAATCCTAATACACCATTTGCCTTTTTTCACAAAATCTATATGGGTCTTCCAGCTGAGGTCAGATGATAAATGAACCCCTAGATAGTTTGATGAGTTTGTCTGCTCTACGACGTGCCCTTTCAATTTGTGGGTAAATGCTTTGGGATATCTGGATCTGGTGATGTCATGATGTTGCATTTACCTGGGTGAAAATCCATTCCCCAGGTTCTCTCCCATTTCTCCAGATGGTGAAGGTCTTCCTGCAGGATGGAACAGTCGTCATGAGATTATATCTCCCTGTAGACAATGCAGTCATCCGCAAAGAGACGGACTGAGCTTCTGAGCTGGTCTGGCAAGTCGTTGATGAACAGTAAGAAGAGCACTGGTCCGAGTACGGTGCCCTGAGGGACTCCAGAGATAACTGGGCCGGCTTCTGACTTCTCACCATCCACAACGACACGCTGTTGTCTCTCACTCAGGAAGTCTTTGATCCATTGGTATGTCTGTCCCCTGATGCCGTAATGGTTGAGCTTACGGAGCAATCGTTGGTGGGGGACACGGTCGAACGCCTTGGAGAAGTCAAGGATGGCAAGGTCTATCTGCCTTCTCTTGTCTAGTCCGGCAGCAAGTTCGTGCACTAGAATGGTCCAATGATAGCAAGAAGAGGAAAAGGCAGGGTCAAACAGAGTGGTAGATTAGAGGAAGCTACTAGCACAGAACTTCTAGAAGGTGGGGGAACTAGTATCCCCACGGGGAGAAACTCGTGGAGAGGGCAGTTGTCCAGCTCCCTGTTAGGAGGCACGAGGCATCCACCCACTGTCCCAATTTTTAAAGGATA
Source organism: Phymorhynchus buccinoides (assembly GCA_017654935.2). Taxonomy (NCBI): domain Eukaryota; kingdom Metazoa; phylum Mollusca; class Gastropoda; order Neogastropoda; family Raphitomidae; genus Phymorhynchus; species Phymorhynchus buccinoides. The sequence goes on from CM065681.1 coordinate 95,759,474, forward strand.
TAGACCTAAGCAAATTTCAAAAAAAGAAATCACTCTGTGTGCCGCAATATCAAAGGGAGATTATTGCACGCACAGGGTAGGCCTAACCCCACCCCCACCCCCACACATGATAGTGTGGGGGTGCACTGTGCTGAACAGGTGAGCGTGACTCGGTGTGCGTGACTGTATCAGCACGCACGTTCGTGACTGCATCGGGATGGAAGCCAAACCTCCTACGATGCGTGACAACCCGTGATGCAGGTTACCATTATGACATTATACCAGGTCACACGTGGGCATGCTGGTGGCGCACACGTGTGTGTCATGCCACATAGAGTGACATCAAAACCACTGCTCACATGCACGCACATAGACAAACAGACAGACGGACCAATCAACGACAAAGCATAGGCCTCGGGTCTTCGACTGAAGTAAAACTGCAAACACCGTTCAAGATAGGCCTAGCTGAAATTAACATTTTATAGAAATAGGCAAGATTATTTCAAAGAGTTTCTTACTTGTTCTTCTGCGTTCCAACTTCAGTTTTCACTGGTCTCCCCGCTGCATTCAGCCGACACATTTTGATTTCGGAAAAAGTTCAAGAGTTTAAAACATGTGTGCATTCTTTCTAACTGTAAAAAAAACACCAAGAAGAAAATGTGGGCTTGCTTCTCAAGCCTTTATATACATCAACTATTTCCCCCATTATATATTTTATTCCAGATTATTCTACGTTCATAACAGAATGTAAATCCTTCAACTGGTTTTTTCTCTTTAAAAAACCCAAATCGTGGTGCATTATGGTCAAGAGAAGACTACAGATAATGCTCTTTTCTTCCTTGGCATTTTCTCACCACATCCTTTTTTTCTTCTTCTTCTTTTTCTTTTTCTTAGACCCATTCTGTGGACATATTAGATCTCTGTAGAAAACAAAATCAGTATTGAAAATGGTTGTGAAATAAGTCAGATTCAACACAAAGGTACACAACATTTAAACCACATGTTGCAGTTCTTTCTTAACATCTTCTTCTTCTTCTGTCTGTCTCTGTTTCTGTCTGTCTCCCCCTCTCTGTCTCTCTGTCTCTGTCTCTGTCTCTCTCTCTCTCTCTCTCTCTCTCTCTCTCTCTCTCTCTCTCTCTCTCTCTCTCTCTCTCTCTCCTTCCCTCCCTCCCTCTCGCCCTGTTTGATTTCATACAATTGTTATAATTATTTATGCATGCCCCAGTTTACATCATGTTATGAATTCTTTCAATTTTGTTTGTCTTTTTTCCATTGTATCTTGTTTGATGTTTGTATGTTTTTATGAGGACAGGATGAAACAAAGCTTTGTCAGCTTACTCTTTAACCCTCAATAAAGATCATTTTGACTGGACTTTACTTATTTTTCTTCTTCTTTTTCTTCTTCTCCGTCGTCTTCTTAGATATAGCCAGATAAAAGCAGACACATAGACAGACAGACAGACAGACAAACATAATATATGCATTAGAAGGAAGACAAGTAGTCTAAAGAAATGTGAATACGCACCTCAATAGTCATGGTGATGGTGTGTATATCAACGTAGGTATTCCAGGGTGCCATGGTGTGACAGGCAGGGCAGGTGTTACACCAACAGGTGTTACACCACCAGGTATTGCACCAACAGGTATTGCACCAACAGGTATTTCACCAACAGGTATTTCACCAACAGGTATTTCAGGTGTTGCACCAACAGGTATTTCAGGTATTGCACCAACAGGTATTACACCAACAGGTATTTCAGGTGTTGCACCAACAGGTATTTCAGGTATTGCACCAACAGGTATTTCAGGTATTGCACCAACAGGTGTTTCAGGTATTGCACTGTGGACGCACTCGCATCATTCCAAATATGTGACGAAACCAAGACCTTTACATTCATTGGAAATTGAAAGGAAAGTTTCTTCTGACTGAAGAAGGTCTAGCTATTGTTAAGAATAATATTATTGTCACTAGTGCGAAATGATCGCAGAACTTTGCCATGGTAATACTTGTATCGGGAAGGGTAGTTGTAGAAATTACGGCACAATTAGGAAATAAAATAATCAAAATGGTTTTTAAACTGTGCTCTTCCTCAGCATCAAATTCCGCACTACGTCAAGTAGTGGAACTTCAGAACTAAGGCAAGCAATATTTGGATGACAACGGCAATGTTTTATCTATGCGCAAAAACAAACATGGTGAATAAAATCATATTAAATCATTATAAATTTGGATTAAAAAACATGTAACTTGAAGTAGCTATACTACCTGAATGTCTTGTGTTTCATAGGCCTACTATGTTTTGCTGTAAGTTAGAATGTGGTTTTGTGTAAATGGAGACCTACATATTGTTTTCTTTTTTTCTTGCTTTCACCAACCATTTTATTAAAAAAAGGGGCGGGGGGGCATGGAGAATGCCTACGTGTTTTTCAGTGGAGGTTTTTTTCCCGTGTTAAAAAAAAAGTTATTTATTTTTGGTAATATAATTTCATCTCTTTTCTTTGTTGCATCTTTCGATTTCAATGTATCATATTCATCTTGGAAAGCATAGCCTAAATTGATTGTTTTGGGTTCACTTCAGCCTATTAAAAAGACTTATTTTGAAAACCATTTGTAAAGTTGCAAGTTTCATAGGTATAGAAATGTGTCCGTCACCGGTATCCACCCCCACACCCCCACCCACCCTTACTCCCTTTTTGGTAACTAAAATATAAAAGCTGAATTGATATTATTGCTCAGATTTTGTTGAATTCGGAAAATAACAAAAGATTGTAACCGTAGGAGAATCACTCTCGTATCATACAACAGATTGTTAAGTCGATGAATTCCTGTCACAGACAGAATGATACGAGACATAGCCTGTTCAGATTCGACAACAACTTACCTCACCATAATGGACTACAAAATCAAAGCTTTCACCAAATCATTTCTGATTCTCCAGTTTTTAAGCCACCCACAGGGTGTAACGGCTTGCCTTCTGTGGCCGAGTCCTTCCAGCCCCCATGGGTGTAACGGCTTGCCTTCTGTGGCCGAGTCCTTCCAGCCCCCATGGGTGTAACGGCTTGCCTTCTGTGGCCGAGTCCTTCCAGCCCCCATGGGTGTAACGGCTTGCCTTCTGTGGCCGAGTCCTTCCAACCCCCATGGGTGTAACGGCTTGCCTTCTGTGGCCGAGTCCTTCCAGCCCCCATGGGTGCACCGACACAGTGTCCAATATCAAAGGTCCGTCTACGACTCCTTTTTCACAACCTCCCGTATCCAGACATCGTGGAGCCTGGTATCAAACATGTCCTGCTCAAACACCAAACACTCGCTGACTCCACGAACCGTTGACAAACGTATAAACTGGAAAAATTATCGTCTGCCACAATCGTACCAAGGTATCACGTGACTTATCGAAAGGCCATCAAGGAAAACTACTATTCCTCAGACGAAAGGTGCACCAAGATTTAGGTTCACTAACATTCTTGTTCGCCATCCACTCTTCTCTCTCTTTCTTCCGAATCTTCAAATTCAGTTGATCCAAGGTTCAGTATCTGTCTTAAGTTATCGAAACAGATAAAAAGAAGAGAGATGAAAAATGAAACAGAAACACCCCAAGGTGCCAATGGGACCCAGAGATGGACTGGCCCCACCTGCCCTACCAACACAAGAGCACCCCTTCACTAAGTTGTATTTCCTCTAGAACTGCACGCCTGGTTCCCTGGTCATGGTGTGGTGTGTGTGGTGTGGTCTCATCCATGTGATTCAAATTGCCTTATCTGAGCCAGACGGCGTAAAATCCTCACCACAGACCACTAACAGCCAGCACTCCCTCTCTCTCGGCATTTCTTTCCCCCCCCCCCCTCTCTCTCTCTCTCTCTCCCTCTCTCTCTGTCTCTATGTCCGCCTGTCTGTCTCTTTCTCTCTGTATTTTTCTTTCGCCCTCTCATTGTCTGTCTCACTCTCTCTGTCTTCCACCACCTCTCTGCTTTTCTCTGTATTTTTTTCCTGTCTCTCTCTGTCACTTTCTCTGTCTCTCTCTCTTTCTGTCTGTCTGTCTCTTTTTCCCCACCCTCTCTTTTTCCTCGTCCATTACACAGTTCTCTCCCTCTCCTCCCTCCCTCTCTCTCTTCTTCCCCTCCCTCTTCTCTTGCTCCTTCTTCTCAATCCATATTGTCTTCTCAAAACTCTCCCTGTCTGTGTTTCTATATTTCTCTCTCTCTCTCTCTCTCTCTCTCTCTCTCTCTCTCTCTCTCTCTCTCTCTCTCTCTCTCTCTCTCTCTCTCTCTCTCTCTCTCTCTCTCTCTCTCTCTCTCTCTCTCTCTCTCTCTCTCTCTCCTTCTCTCCCCATTTCCCCATCTCTGTCTTTATGGTGGCCAGATGATCACACACACACACACACACACTGCGGTAGGCGGCACACACGCCACACACGCCTAAACATGAAAACATTGAGCTCCGAGTTGAAGCCATGGGCATTGGCAGGGAGACCACCCAGGCAGCCGTGCTTAATCACGGAGAGTTGTTGCCGCTACATTGCCGCCATTGCGGCAGGCCTGTAAACAGTGTGCGGGTTAACCCTCCTGCAATGGCGTCAGCCGCCTATCATGGCCCTATGAGCTTTGTACACCCCTCGCTTTTCATGTGGGCTCTAAAGAGTGCCCACCCACCCATTGTTTTGAAAACCTGGCCTTTACTTGTTTGGAAGTTTATTCACAGTTCTTTAATAAACGGGGTGCCGCCTTGGAGTTTGAACGAGGGCATGTGTGTATGTCTGCTTGGGCGCGTGTTCATTAAAATAATATTACAGTTGCTAAGCTAAAGCGGCAAAAATGGTAAAAATGGGCAGAAATATCCCCAATGTCTCATTCAATGATAATGCCCGATATCATAGTTTGCTTAAAACATCCCACACTGGACAGAAAAATAATGTTTCTAGTTTTGGTCAGTACAAAATCAAGCATCAAGATTCCATGCTGTCTCATGTGCCGGTCACCGTCATGTGACTATAGTACGCTGCAGTGTTGATGTGTCCTTATTCTTGTGAACCTTCAGTGCGTTCATTTTGTCAACAGCAATGCAATGATCAAACGAAGAAAACAAATGCTATAGATGTATATACAACCCAAGGAGAACATTTTCATGTCTTCAGTCTTGATTAATTTGTCTATCCTTTTTTTACTCCACTTACCTGCTCTGTTTTTGTCAGGCCCAGCCAGCCAGAATTTAGGGGTAAAATAAGGGTTCTTGCCATTTATTTTTTATAAGTGATACATCTGTATTATTACTAATTCGGGACTGCTTTCCTGATGTTGCACTGCCTCCGGGCATTGCCTCCAGGATCGTTCCCACCATCTTTATATTATCTACTAATGTCCAATATGTGACCGGAGGACGTTAAACAGATTTTCATTTATTTTCTCTCAGTTGCCTTTTATTTGTTTTCCTCAAACCTGCTTCTCTGTTACTGCACGCTGGATGAAGAGTCAGGGGCGGATAGGGGGGGGGGGGGGAGTCCAGGGTTTCCAGAACACCCCCCTCCTCCCCCCGCGGCCAAAAATAAAGGAGCACCCCCACACCCACACACCCTGTAGCCTAAAATGTACCTTATAGAAGGGTGAAAGGTACGAGAATGATTCGATTTTTGGCTTAATAAGCAATAAAATGACAATGTAGCGCCCCACGAATAGTGTGTTGGAGTGTTAGAAGGCAAAGTAGGCCGTGAAAGGAGTTTCCGGACCACCCCCACCCCCCCCCCCCCCCCCCTGTACCTCAGGGTGTACCTTATAGAAGGTACAGCGGCTGACGATAGGTGTGTCTGAGTGCAAGGTAGGCCGTGAAAGGAGTCCCCCCCCCCCCACCTGTACCTCAGGGTGTACCTTATAGAAAGTACAGCGGCTGCAAGGTAGGCCGTGAAAGGAGTCCGCCTCCCCCCCTGTACCTTAGGGTGTACCTTATAGAAGGTACAGCGGCTCGCGGTAGGTGTGTCTGAGTGCAAGGTAGGCCGTGAAAGGAGTCCCCCCCCCCCCCCCCTGTACCTCAGGGTGTACCTTATAGAAGGTACAGCGGCTGACGATAGGTGTGTCTGAGTGCAAGGTAGGCCGTGAAAGGAGTCCCCCTCCCCCCCTGTACCTTAGGGTGTACCTTATAGAAGGTACAGCGGCTCGCGGTAGGTGTGTCTGAGTGCAAGGTAGGCCGTGAAAGGAGTTTCCCCCCCCCCTGTACCTCAGGGTGTACCTTATAGAAGGTACAGCGGCTGACGATAGGTGTGTCTGAGTGCAAGGTAGGCCGTGAAAAGGAGTCCCCCCCCCCCCCCCCCCCCTGTACCTCAGGGTGTACCTTATAGAAGGTACAGCGGCTCGCGGTAGGTGTGTCTGAGTGCAAGGTAGGCCGTGAAAGGAGTCCCCCCCCCCCCCCCCCCCCCCCCCTGTACCTCAGGGTGTACCTTATAGAAGGTACAGCGGCTCGCGGTAGGTGTGTCTGGGTGCAAGGTAGGCCGTGAAAGGAGTTTCCGGACCCCCCCCCCTGTACCTTAGGGTGTACCTTATAGAAGGTACAGCGGCTCGCGGTAGGTGTGTCTGAGTGCAAGGTAGGCCGTGAAAGGAGTCCCCCCCCCCCCCCCCTGTACCTCAGGGTGTACCTTATAGAAGGTACAGCGGCTGGCGATAGGTGTGTCTGGGTGCAAGGTAGGCCGTGAAAGGAGTCCCCCTCCCCCCCTGTACCTTAGGGTGTACCTTATAGAAGGTACAGCGGCTCGCGGTAGGTGTGTCTGAGTGCAAGGTAGGCCGTGAAAGGAGTCCCCCCCCCCCCCCCTGTACCTCAGGGTGTACCTTATAGAAGGTACAGCGGCTGACGATAGGTGTGTCTGAGTGCAAGGTAGGCCGTGAAAGGAGTCCCCCTCCCCCCCTGTACCTTAGGGTGTACCTTATAGAAGGTACAGCGGCTCGCGGTAGGTGTGTCTGAGTGCAAGGTAGGCCGTGAAAGGAGTCCCCCCCCCCCCTGTACCTCAGGGTGTACCTTATAGAAGGTACAGCGGCTGACGATAGGTGTGTCTGAGTGCAAGGTAGGCCGTGAAAGGAGTCCCCCCCCCCCCCCCCCCCTGTACCTCAGGGTGTACCTTATAGAAGGTACAGCGGCTCGCGGTAGGTGTGTCTGAGTGCAAGGTAGGCCGTGAAAGGAGTCCCCCCCCCCCCCCCCCCTGTACCTCAGGGTGTACCTTATAGAAGGTACAGCGGCTCGCGGTAGGTGTGTCTGGGTGCAAGGTAGGCCGTGAAAGGAGTTTCCGGACCCCCCCCCCCCCCCCCTGTACCTTAGGGTGTACCTTATAGAAGGTACAGCGGCTCGCGGTAGGTGTGTCTGAGTGCAAGGTAGGCCGTGAAAGGAGTCCCCCCCCCCCCCCCCTGTACCTCAGGGTGTACCTTATAGAAGGTACAGCGGCTGGCGATAGGTGTGTCTGGGTGCAAGGTAGGCCGTGAAAGGAGTTTCCGGACCCCCCCCCCCCCCCCCTGTACCTTAGGGTGTACCTTATAGAAGGTACAGCGGCTCGCGGTAGGTGTGTCTGAGTGCAAGGTAGGCCGTGAAAAGGAGTCCCCCCCCCCCCCCCCCTGTACCTCAGGGTGTACCTTATAGAAGGTACAGCGGCTGACGATAGGTGTGTCTGAGTGCAAGGTAGGCCGTGAAAGGAGTCCCCCTCCCCCCCTGTACCTTAGGGTGTACCTTATAGAAGGTACAGCGGCTCGCGGTAGGTGTGTCTGAGTGCAAGGTAGGCCGTGAAAGGAGTCCCCCCCCCCCCCTGGACCTCAGGGTGTACCTTATAGAAGGTACAGCGGCTGACGATAGGTGTGTCTGAGTGCAAGGTAGGCCGTGAAAGGAGTCCCCCCCCCCCCCTGTACCTCAGGGTGTACCTTATAGAAGGTACAGCGGCTCGCGGTAGGTGTGTCTGAGTGCAAGGTAGGCCGTGAAAGGAGTCCCCCCCCCCCCCCCCTGTACCTCAGGGTGTACCTTATAGAAGGTACAGCGGCTCGCGGTAGGTGTGTCTGGGTGCAAGGTAGGCCGTGAAAGGAGTTTCCGGACCCCCCCCCCCCCCCCCCTGTACCTTAGGGTGTACCTTATAGAAGGTACAGCGGCTCGCGGTAGGTGTGTCTGAGTGCAAGGTAGGCCGTGAAAGGAGTCCCCCCCCCCCCCCCTGTACCTCAGGGTGTACCTTATAGAAGGTACAGCGGCTGGCGATAGGTGTGTCTGGGTGCAAGGTAGGCCGTGAAGGAGTTTCCGGACCCCCCCCCCCCCCCCTGTACCTTAGGGTGTACCTTATAGAAGGTACAGCGGCTCGCGGTAGGTGTGTCTGAGTGCAAGGTAGGCCGTGAAAGGAGTCCCCCCCCCCCCCCTGTACCTCAGGGTGTACCTTATAGAAGGTACAGCGGCTGGCGATAGGTGTGTCTGAGTGCAAGGTAGGCCGTGAAATAATGAAATGCTCCTAGTGTCGTAGTCAAGAGAAGCCCCCTTCTAATAATAATCTACTATCAACTTCAGTGTGTGTGTGTGTGTGTGTGTGTGTGTGTGTGTGTGTGTGTGTGTGTGTGTGTGTGTGTGTGTGTGTGTGTGTGTGTGTGTGTGTGTGTGTGTGTGTGTGTGTGTGTGTGTGTGTGTATGTGTGTGTGTGTGTGTGTGTGTCTGTGTGTGTATGTGTGTGTGTGTGTGTGTGTGTGTGTGTGTGTCTCTCTCTCTCTCTCTCTCTCTCTCTCTCTCTCTCTCTCTCTGTGTTATTTATGCTTTTTTTCATTCATTTTTTTTTTTTTTATGTATTGCTTCTCCTCAATATAATATTGCATCATTTTTTTCTGGTTTGCTCTTGCTTATGCAAATATCTTAGGACAAAGGCATTAGAATGAAAATCCGTTTAACGTCCTCCGGTCTGAAACAGACACATATGGGACATTAGTAGATATAAAGATGGTGGGAACGATCCTGGGGGCAATGCCCGGAGGCAGTGCAACTCCTGGAAAGTTGAATAGAATTGAGTCTGTCACATGTTGACGGAATCGTGTTATGACTATGTTTATCATTTTAGAAATCATATGCTTAGCGTAGCATTCATGAATTCTTTCATAGTAAATGAAATTAATGAGACATTATTTTGTGACGAATAGTCAAATTCGTTTCCAAATGAATGTTTTCCGTTTCGTATTTTGCATTCCGTTTCCAAGTCCATGTTTTCTGTTTCTATTTTTAACTTCATTTTACAACCATTGGTCCACGAACTTACATTAGATAGGTCCGTGCATTGGTCTAAAGGCTGCAACTTCCTATTCCTGTCTCGTTCATTCAGGAATACGACACACGACACACACAGCTCAGTTTGACAGGTCAGATTTCGAACCAACAATCACCACCTACATTGGCTTCAAAAAGGTGAATGTTTTTAATGTTACTTACGCATTTTTACTCTGTTGCATTTTAGTTTCTTTCGGAAAAAAATATTCGATTAATCTGACTTTGAAGGATTCATTGTTTGACGTGATAGTAACACTATGACTATGGTGTAACAGATGGTGGTTGTTCAAAGAAAGAAGAAGAAGAACACGTGGTAGGCCTGTAAGTGACACGTGGTAACACGTGGTAGGCTTGTAAGTGACACTTGGTAACACGTGGTAGGCTTACTCCACTCTGCTCATTGTTTGAAACAACACGTCGCGACTGAGGCTTCTCTGCTTCTGCATCTGCATCCATAGTTGACAGGGCCACATCGTGGCATATTCATCATCGAAACTAGGGGAGAGCACACCGTAAAAAAAAAATTTTAACCTGGCCAGCCAGCGCCCGTTCAGCGTGCAGCCAGCATGATGCCAAGTAGCAGCAACCTACATTACTAACTAATTTTCTTATCTTTTTTTTCACCTTTTTGTTTTTGCTTTTCTGTACTTTCATGAAAGATGGGAGGGGGGAGGGGGGGTGAAGGGTGCGAAGTGGGAGCAGGGGTAGTGGCCGGAAGGGGTACGAATGGGGGGGGGGGGGGGGGAAGGGGGGTGCTATTTGCTTATTTTGGGGGTCCTTAAATTCCTTCACTGACGCAGCATAAACAACTCTGTCGTCCAGGCTGTTCCACTCCCTGATGGTGCATGGGAAAAAGTGTTTTTCAGCACTGTTGTTCTGGACGGCTGGATATTGTAGCAGCGTTGGTTGTTTCTTGCGTAATCTTCAACGACGTTTTTGGTCTCTTGGTTTGTACGCCTAGTTGGCCTGATGAGGCGTTTATTCTCTGTGGGCTTAATATAGTTTTCTGCCTCTATGCATGGGAGGTGACCTTCCACGATCTTGAACAAGAAGGGTAATCTTTGCTGTTTTCTCCTTTCTTGCAGTGGAGGGAGGCCAAGGTCTTGCAGCATTAATGCTATGCAGCCTGGGTTGCGGGACTTGTAGTCGCGTTTGATGAACCTGGCTGCCCTGCGTTGGACGCCTTCCAGCTTGTCGATGTCGCTTTGCACATATGGGACCCACACTGTGGAGCTATATTCGAGGAGGAACATGACAAGTGAGACTTATGCAGCCTTTCGGCAGGTTTCAAGACAAAAACGTAGGTTCCTACGCAGCATACCCAAGCTGGCATTTGCTTTCTTGGCAATCTTATTTATGTGCGCAGACCAGGACAGGTTGTTGCTTAGCTCCACTCCAAGGTGCGGGTGTGTGTTGACCTGTTGTAAGATCTGGTTTCCCAGCTGGTAGAAATCTGACGAGCGGTGGCATACACTCATGATGTAGCACTTCTTGGTGTTGAATCTCATGCCACATTCTTCAGCCCAGGTTTCCAGATACTTCAGGTCATCTTGCAGGGCTATGTGGTCTGCCTGTGTTCTTATTTCTTGGTAGAGCAGGCAGTCGTCTGCGAAAAGTCTGACTTTGGATGAAACGGAGGCTGGCAGGTCATTAATGTGACATAAGAACAACAGGGGTCCAAGAACGGTGCCCTGGGGCACACCAGAGTCTACGTCCATTTGGTCAGATGCCTTTCCTTCCACCACCACCTTCATACGCCTTTGGGTGAGGAAGGTGGTGATCCACTGATACAGTGTGCCTCTGATACCGTAGCTGTCCAGTTTCTCCAGAAGCTTTGAGCTGGGCACCGTATCGAAAGCCTTAGAAAAATCTAAGATTGCTGTGTCTCTTTGCACATCCTTCTCAAAGCTTTGACATAGGTCATGGAGGGTAGTGACCAGCTGGGTCTCGCATGAAAAAACCCTTCGAAAGCCATGATTCAGACTGGTGAGGATATTGTGTCTCTCTAAGTGTTGCATCAGGTGACTAAAGATGATGTGCTCCAGGAGCTTGCTCGTCACCGATGTCAGGGAGACAGGTCGATAATTCTCCGCCATGTGTTTGTCCCCTTTCTTGAAGATGGGTGCTATGTTGGCTGAAAGCCAGTCATCTGGCAGGGCTCCTGTGCTGACCGAGTTTTGGAAGATGCAGGTCAGTCGGCCTTCGGCTGCCAGCTCGCATGCACATAATTAAAGGAAACTGGTTGAGGGTACTAGAGCTCGGAGGCAGCGACGTTTTCGTGAACACCGACTTGAATTGGTTGACTAGGATGTTTGCTTTGCTCGCACTATCACTGACCAGTTTACCGCCGGTTTTGAGAGGAGCGATTCCAACGAAGTCTTGTTTTCTGGACTTAACATATCTTCAAAAGGGTTTGGTGTTGTTTTGCTCAAGTCCCTCATTGATGATGTTATTTACAAAGTCCGCTTCTGCTCGTCTAAAGGATCTTTTTATTTTTTATTCAACAAGTTTTTTATTCCTTTTCTTCATTCATTCCACAATTCCTGCTTTCACTCACTCTTTCATCCCATCTTTCCATGTATGTATAAATGAATTCAGCGCAAAATCAACATGGGACAAATGCAAAAATGCAGCTCATCATAGGTAATATAAAGAAAAAAATCATCTGTTTCTCAAACTTAATAATACAAATTATATCACCGATAGCAGTATTCTTAATAATTATTACTTATTAGTACAAGTATTATCTAAAGAGAAGGGTTTTTTGTTTGTTTGTTTTTTCATTACAAAACAGAAACAGTGACAATAACAACAACCACATCAACACTACAAAAACAACAGTGACAGCAACAACCACATCAACATTACAAAACAACAGTGACAATAGCAACAACCACATCAACATTACAAAACAACAGTGACAATAGCAACCACCAAAACAACAACAGGTAACAACAATACTGACCAAAACAATGTGTAATCAATTATAAAAGAGAAATGCGTTTGAGGAAATGGGATCAAGAATAATTTAAAATTATA